>JAQGAF010001491.1:0-30400 GCA_034687865.1 Kryphioiulus occultus
TCGTTTCGTGGATTTTGCCAGTGGGCGAACTTGTATGGTTATACAAGACACCGATACTTACACATGTGCTCCTTGGCAATAGTAAGTGCATGACGTCACCTACAATTGGCCGCGTGATGGCGCTGCATGAGTTGAAATTTTACCCATGATTCAATGCGAGCAAACCGTTTTTCAATGGACAGTTGCCTCCATTGCGAAATGCTCATGTGAACGGATCTGAGTAATCTTGGGGGGTATGCTAGCTCTAAGTACGTAGCAGCAACCGATCATGAAAAACCAAGCTGGCCCCTCTGCAAAGGGGTTCAAACTCCACCCAAACCTACGCTAAAAACCTATCAAAACCTTCAGGTTGGCTGCTTTGGGCGGGGCTTTGCGAGTTGAGCTAGGTTATAACAATCGTGGGGAATCTCAGTATGGTCCTTCCAGTTACATGTAACTGATGTGTTTATCTCTCGATAGTTTGCTGTTGAATCTCGACATACATGTAAATCTCAGAATCTCTGTTCAACAGATTTCATCGAAAATGATCAACCCGAAATTATTGACGAATTGTCGGGAACACTGCACTATTCGAAGTTCGAACCATGCTGGAAATGACTCTCAGATAACACTCTCAGTCTCGCGTATACTGCTATTGTACATGTAACTCTCGATGTTTTTAATTCCATGAAGCTTATTCATGTTGAATGAATGTGGCCCTTTTAGTGGTACAGGTACATGTATGTAAGGTCATGGAATTCTATCGTTGGTTACTTTTGCTTTCAATGGTAACCATGCATTAAAATTCGCTGCCAATAAGTTATACGTATGTGGACTCATCTTATTTTCCATTGCATTGTAAGTACAGGTACATGTATGTATGGTCATGAAATACTATCGTTGGTTACTTTTGCTTTCAATGGTAACCGTGCATTAAAATTCGCTGCCAATAAGTTATACGTATGTGGACTCATCTTATTTTCCATTGCATTGTAATCTTGTTGAAGCTTACTGTCCACTTCTCACTTGAGCAAATCCAACTCGAACATCAAAATCGTGTAGCCGGATACTGAGTACTGAGAAATAAAATAAAAATCATCAACTTAAATTCAACGTAGATAAATTCGCTGAATGAAAAATACATTTTACTACGTTTAACCAATTACTAATCTTCAGTTGTAGCTTAAATTATGACATGCGTATATGACGTGCGTATACGGTATGCATGATGTGCAGACAAAACGAAAATAATTTCTTGAGTTCATTTTACATTATGTCCCTACCCCAACAAGTGGGCTTCTCCTAACAGCTTTACGGCTGGCAGTGATTGCCATTCAAATGGGCAGCTAAACAAAGAAATTACGTTTGCAAAAATGGATACAGAGCAGGGGTCATTCAACTAATTTATAAACCATGTGGACAACTTACTTGATTTGTCCGTCCGATTGTTGATAATTACTGTTATATTCTCCATTGTGGAGTGATTGTCATACACAGTAGAACCAATACTTTACTTTCCCATAGCAACTTTGGATTCAGTAAATCTTGGCGCTAACTTAAACAATTTACGAGAAAATTAACGTCATCTTAAACAATTTTGGCTTTTCTTCCATTGCCCAACTTAAATAACACAGTTGCACTTCCATTCAATAATAAATGAGATTCAACTTCGCCTGACAAGCGATCCAAATACTGCAAAAAATACAATTTAACATGCAAATAATAGATTAATTGCAAGTAACAAATCTTGACAAAATACTCCTAGCAAGGTTACTTACCATTTTCTTTTAACGGGCAGTTCCCCTCCCACCCCTGCCATGTTAAAATTTGTATACATATTATCTCTGCAAATAATGAATAAATCGTCGTGAAAACAATTTTGCTTGATAGTCTGGTTACTACTGGAGGCGACAATTCAACTTTAACTAATAAATAACCTTTGAATGATTTTTAAAATAGATAATAAAAAATTTATTTTTTATATTCGAGTTGCCAAATATGGTCAATAGATGGCGCCATCAACCCCGTAATTTGATACCCGCATTCCAAACGAAACTGATTTTGATACGAGAATTCTATATAACGCATAACAAATCATTATAACGTGAATTGTCGTCTCAAGCAGTACTCGTAATAGTTGTAAACACCTAAATTTATTACGCTACGTTGCGGGAAAAAAAGATTTTATGTTTTTCATTTTCGCTATAGAAAAACGATAATTCGATAATGCTCGTTTTTAGAACATCAGGGGGGGAACTTCCCGTTACTAGCAGTGATACCTCAAGTTTGTTTTCAATTCGAAAATATTTTCAGTGGTGACGAAACCATTCATTAACGCTGCAATCTTGTCAACAAAAGCAAAGTTATAACCCCAAGTAAACTTATTTATAAGTTCAATGTATTGCCATGTTTGTGAGCTTGTTACGATTCAAGAATGATCTCAGTGCCATACACTTTATAGACTTAATGGTCCCATTGACACGTAAAAGTACCCATTTTTTAAATGCCATTTACAAATTACCTTATAATTAGGATGCGAATCGAAAATTGATTTAATTATGGCATTCCAAAGATCGAATCGAAATCGCCATTCACTTAAACGCGGAATTCGATTCAATCTTCATGAAAATTTTAATTTCTCGATTTTTTTCCAATAGAGCATTGGAGAGGTGAACAACATTCTTTTAGTTGTTTGTTTGTTTATGGAATTTTTAACGTTGGCCTATTCATTTAGTTGTGAAACCTTATTTAGAAAATGGTGACTGCGCCCAAATTTGAGCACGTTGTTCACTAATGGGCCATCCATAAAGGACGTCCTGGGAAGGGGGAGGTCTTAGAAAACCGGACACTGCTTGGACTTGTAATAAAAATTTCGCCTACGTCGTTTTCATTATCGCTCACTTTCCTTTATGGTACCATTAACATGCATACTGCATCCGCTAATTTTGGATATCCTTGAATGTTACAGACTTCTTTTGATGAAATAGTCATCTTTATGAATTATATCATTTGGGAATTTTTATGGCATTGACATAAAATAAACATACATGCACATGTACGGCAAATGTGCTGCAAATATCTGTCACAAGAATGCGGTTTTTCAAATAGATTAAGTAAACACTGACTTGCTAATTAGGATCATCCTTGCTAACTGGTTTCATTTCATCTAACATTATAACAGGCATTGAAATGATTAAAATGCAACTATTTATGGCCTGTCTATTTTACATGTCTATCTAATTTATACTGAATGCATTTGCCAAAGTAATGCCATCGATGTTGGCAAATTAAAACCACCGCGTTGTTAGATTAAATGAAATCAAGCTGAGCTTGAAATGTAATGACCATCTGTAGCTATTAATGCTTATTGTGCAAAAGTGGTACATGTATTACCACCATGATGACAAAGAATATTGAAGTTAATGTGAATGTGAAACAAAAATTTGAATGACATTTTTGCATTGATCACTAACAGTAAATGTGCACTATTTGTATTAAACCGCAATTTATTAGCTAGCAAAGTGTAATGTATAACCAATAGGCATAGAGTAGGCTAGGTTAGGAACAGTGTATAAGGTCAGGTCAGGTCCCGAAGACGACTTTTCAGGCGCGCACGTATCCTACCAATACCGACTTGGAAATAACAGTTTTCTAAAATGTATGCGGAATCATGCAAAAAATTTCTTTTTGTTAATTTTCTGGTGGTACTTTACAATAACAGCATTGCTCACAAGAGGCTTACATATATATGCACGTCTATCCGAAATATCAGCTAAACAATGTAATTGGAGTTCATAATTTTAAAAGCACTTAGCACTCCATTTACTAGTATAAATGTGTCACTTTTTAATAAAACATATCGGGCGTTACTTCCAACAATAATCTTTGTTTTTGTTGTACACCAAAAACGACCCAGCAAATGACCATAAAAGGGCGTATTCACTAAATATATATAGAATTAAATGGGGAGACACATGAATCAGCTACATAAAATCGGAAATTTTGTAGAATAGGATTTATTGCATAATTATATAATCACAATAAAACTTCCACGCATGGCATGCACTTTTAGAATTATCTGTGAGCAATCCAAAGTCATTTACTGTATATGCACATAATATTATTAGAAGAAAATGAATACAGATGTGATGCAAATATCAGTTACAAAACGTTTTTGGAGCAGACGGAAAATATGGATATTGATTCTTTCTAAAAACATGAACATGTAGTTTGATTTCGTCCAACATTTGGCAATGAAAATGCTGAAACAATGTTTGACACATTAATTTATACGAAATATACTGTATTCACCAATAACGAAACCAAAATGGCATCTACATGGACATGTACGTTTGCAAACTTAGGCTTTCCAGTTTACAATACATTCAACTGAGAATGGCTATTAACGAACTGCTTTTGCAGTCACGATTTGTGCCAAAGTGCTACATTAATTTCATTCTTCGTAACATTTTGTGCTGAACTAACATAGAAAACGATCGCACACAAAGCACTTTATTCCTCAACCAATAGTGCATAAATCTCTAGCTCACAAATGGTCAACACGTTTTTATTTCCATCTGTTGCATAGCAATTGCTATGGCCAGCGCTGGGACACGGTTGAAGTATTTGGACACTCACAAAACGGCCCAGAAGAGGTTTATTGCATTCTCCGAAAACAACTGCACGATTATAGGCCACCTCAGGGAATGCAAAACATAATTCATTCTTTTGAAAAAATGCATTGGTTGAGTTGCAAAATGGATAAAATCCCGCTCGGACTTCAAAATCGTGGAGCCTGTTGGTCACAGCTGAGAGTAAATCGAATAAAAATCATCAACACCTATTGCAGCGATCATTGGGCTTGGTTTTGCAAGATCAAACAAGCCAAAGACAGCACTTATGTAATGCATTTCGAATACAAGTGTCCTACCCCAAATCGCAAAATACTGTCGTTATATACTTACACATAGTGCCATCGATTCGATTTGCGATGTTTACTGCCAACATCATATATGAATTCTCCAAATCAATAGCAAGAAAAGGATAAAGATCACCGCCACTGACACTACTGTGAAAGCAAGGGGGTTTGTCAAATTCTGCAGACCCCATATTTCCGTCCACAGCAAATTTTCCGGAGTGTTCAATGCTATTGTAAAAAACGATAGTCGAAGCTGCACTTGACTTTCCTAAAGCAACGTTGAGTCCAGTAATTCCTTGCGCTAAATTGAAAATACATTTTTGGAACAAGTTGCTATAAAACTAAGCGTCATTATAAGCAAACTAAAGGTCAAAGTGATTTATTCTGTAGGTAATTTAAACAAATTCTCTCAAAAGCAGATATTTTATAACAGTGCATGCAATTCAGAAACCATTATGTAGATTTACAGGATATACTTACTCACCTGACAAATTTTCGAAATACTGCAAGAAATGTTATGTAAATAATACTGTACTTGCAAATAACACAAAATTTTTGACAAAACAAAACTTGCCAATAAGGCTATTTACCGCTTTCTTGTAGTAGCATTGATAACTCTCTTTTGTTTTCGATTGGTAAGTGTTTCCCATAGGTGGATAATAAAGCAACCTACACCATCCTGAAAGTGTGCTAAATAGTTGATAAAACAATGATCAAGAATGACTTATTCATATATCTGCCAAAACCAGATATCAAATTTGTCAGAATATTTTTAAAAAATGATATTCTCATTTATCTTAACTTTTTGCCATGTTGAAAGTTGTTTTAATTTTAAATAAGCTAAATTATGCCATTGTTTCGATTATGTTTATATTTTGCCACCAACTAAACTAGGAATTTCTACGCAATACTTTTCAGACTGATATTTAAAACATTGTACTTAAGTTATATCACCGATGAATAAATACTAACCAAAACATGAAGCAAGTGGATTCCTGCATACATAAGGTTGAGCATCTAAATCTGGCGTCCTTCGTGCCGAAAAATGTTTCAGAGAAACTTATAAAATCGTTTGAAGCAAGAATGACTTCATTGGCATAGACAAATTGTTGAACACTGCATGACATGTTGGCAACATGTAGGTTATGACAAATAAAGAGAAGTTTTGGCAAACACCATGACCAGATAATGTGCTGAAACAACATTAACATAAAAGGCATACAGTACATGGCAGAAACTGTCATACTTGTAGATTTTAAACTAATGTTAGCCTGTTGCCTTCTGGGAAAAAAGACCTCGGATCTGCTTTCCTGAATCCGACCGCGGAAATTTCGAAAGCCACTTTCCTGGGTTCTGGCATCCCAGAAGGAAATAGGCATAAATCAGCTTAAAGTTTTAATGGAAGCTAAACATAGCGTAATATTCTGATAATTGATGCATGTCGTCAGGTTCTCCATTTGTTGGCAATTAGCACTACATTATAATAAATAGTATAGGTATACTTGTTAAATGAATTCGATGAGTTTGTAAGTTACTTCCTTTATAATCGAACTTTAACAAATATTTGATCATCATTCTACTAAACAAATTGAAACAAGTTTAATAATTGAGCTACTTTCATGTATTCGTATCGTTGTTTTATAACTTAACTAAAAACTAATGCAGATTACTTACTTGATATCGCTGCATTTTTTTCCTTAAACAATACGCACTATCAGATATTCCTTTTAAAAATGTAACTAAAATTAAATTCTTACGATTTAACAAACTACTTTGATGTATTATAATAGTTATAGCTTCTTTTTCTTAATAATAATAACGTGTTAAAAGTTTTATGGGCTTGCTAAAAAGTACAGCTGAATTTCTCATGAGTAGTAAATGACTGCAAATACATGTATGTATTGGAGTTTTAAGAAAACTTGGCTTTAACGTTTTGCAGATATAATTGAAACGCAGGTGGCAGACCTCGTGCATTTTACAAAACATTAACAGCAGGGTTACGTGAACACCTTCGTTGAATTAATTAATAATAAACTTGACAGAATTAGCAGATACCCAGCCTAACATAAAAACTACATATTTTGTATTTTCTGCAATCAATCCTAATCATCAAGCTGTTAGGAGAAGCCCACTCTCTCAGTGGTGGGCTGGAGAAGGACAGCAACTGGTTACCGTAAAACAAATTTCATTGAGCATATCAAAATACATGTAAATTGACATGCATTGTATAATACACTGAATAATACATGAACGATTATTGATATCGTGTCACAACCTAACCAAGGGATTTATCATGAAATTATATACCTCCATATTTTTTGATGCGCCATGACAACAATCAAGGTCCAATAAAACATGCATAATGTTGAAATTATGCATGGTCACAACATACTGCATTTACACTACAGGGTGTCCCACATAGAAGTAGCATAGCTCTAAATGC
The DNA here is from genome assembly GCA_034687865.1 of Kryphioiulus occultus. Lineage (NCBI taxonomy): Eukaryota > Metazoa > Arthropoda > Diplopoda > Julida > Julidae > Kryphioiulus > Kryphioiulus occultus. Next base: position 7,341 of record JAQGAF010001491.1, read on the forward strand.
ATACCATCCTTAATAAATGTTTGGAAGTTTACAAATCGGTGCAGCAAAGTTCAGGTGGTACAATGTGGACTTGAAAAAACCAAAGTACGTGCGCAAGTTGAATTCTTGCCAGTAGCTGACAATAGTAGCTTGATTAAGTAACAAGCTTGGATGCGACGGAATAACGCAGCCGATAGTACTCAAGCAAGTAGGGGGACAGCTGTTCAAAGATGGATGACATGTTGTGGAGTTTTCATAACATTTTATCAATACTAAACACATCCATTCCGTGCTGGACGTCTAACATTGAGAAGTTGCCAGACGTTAAGTTGTTTCAGTTATGGAAGAAATAACATTACATTGTGATGGATTTTTCACATTTTTATTTCACATTTCGACATCCGATCTAGATTGGATGTTGCAGTGGATTACTGAATAAAAATACAGGCTACAGGAAAAGAATAACATGTATACTGTGACAGTGTGCCACGAAGAATCAGGCAACAAATTACAAAATATACGAATGAGAAGACCTTAAGAATAATAAGCAAAAAATGACTAAACCAGCATCATGGTTTGGCAATTAAAGGGCCTTCCATCAGCTGATGAGAAAATTGCAAAAGTGCCAAAGTGCAATTACAAAAACAACATCATTTTCATTCTTAGGAATATTCTGTGCTAAACTAATATAGAAAACGAATTCATCTAAGACGACCTTTACTCGTCAACCAATAGTGCATAAATCTCCAGCTCACAAATGGTTAAAATATTCAAATTTCCGTCTCCTTCAAAGCAATTGCTATGGCCAGCCCTTGGACACGACTGAAGTATTTGGACACTCACAAAACGGCCCAGAAGAGGTTTATTGCATTCTCCGAAAACAACTGCACGATTATAGGCCACTTCTGGGAATGCAAAACATAATTCATTCTTTTGAAAAAATGCATTGGTTGAGTTGCAAAACTGATAAAATCCCGCCCTGACTTCAAAATCGTGGAGTCTGCTAGTCACATCTGAGAGTAAATAGAATAAAAATCATCAACCCCCAATGCAACGATCATTGGGCTTGGCTTTGCAAGGTCAACCAAGGCAAAGTCAGCTCTGATGACCTGCATTTCAAATCAAGTATCTAAAAACAACTCGCAAAAAAAATGCCATATCATACTTACACATAGAGCCATCGATCCGATTTGCGATATTTATTGCCAACAGCATATACGAATTCCCCAAATCAATTACAAGAAAAGGATAAGGATCATCAGCCTTGCCACCACTGTGAAAGCAAGTCATGGGTTGTGCCCATACTGCAGTCCCCACATGTCCATCAACAGCCAAATTTCCAGGGTATTCATTTTTATCAATATAAACAGTGGAAGCAGCACTCGATTTTCCCACAGCAACGTTAAGTCCTGAAATTCCTTGCGCTAAATTGAAAAGTGATTTTGGAGCAATTCTCTAAAATTTAAGCGTAATCATAACAAGCAAACAAGGCTTTGTTTCCTTTCCTTAAAATCAATCACTCCGTCATAATACATGTCAATTAAATTGAAGCAGATGGAAAGATTATAGGCATACAAATTGCAATCATAAACAAATATTCAATAACCTTGCATGCCATTCAGTTACACTTAGGTAAATTTATATACAGACTCACCTGACAAACTTTTGAAATACTGCAAGAAATGTTATGTAAATCATACGTTAAATGCAACTAATCATAACATGTTGACGAAACACAACTTGCCAGGAAGGCGATTTACCATTTTCTTGTAGTAGCATTGATAACTTAGATATGTTTTCGATTGGTAAGTATTCCCCATAGGTGGATAATAATGCAACCTACACCATCCTGCAAGAGTGCTAATAAGTTTATAAAAAATAGTAATAATCAAGAATGACTCATGTTAGCATTTGTTCAGACTTCATGTAAATTGTACTACAGTATAATTAAAATCCAAAACTAACCAAAACATGAAGCAAGTGGATGCCTGCATACATAACGCTGAGCATCGAAGTCTGGCGTCTATTGTGTCAAAAGATACCTCAGAGAAACTAATAAAATCGTTTGAAGCAAGAATGACATCATTAGCATTGACAAATTGTTGAACACTGCATGACATGTTGCCTACATGCAGGTTAAGCCAAATAAAGAGCAGTTTTGGCAAACTCCATGACCACAGGAAGTGCTGAAACAATATTAAGATGAAAGGAGATGTCATATTAATTTCTAACATTCTAATCAGATTCTCCATTCGTTAGTACTAAATTACATAATAAATACGAGGTACTAGCCATATGATTTCGATGAGTTTGTAAGTTATGTCCATGCAATAAGTTATGTCATTCCATAAAACACTGCTGGTACTGTTACTGGAAAACACTTGTAATCATTTAGATATTTTCAAGTATGTACAAATATGTATTAGCGATTAGCACATACAAGTTTATTTTTATAAAAAACTTCGTGCTAAGAGTGATTTGCTTAAATTATAATTTATTTTTATTGAATACACTAACTATCTAATAAAAAAAGTACTTTAGATCGCTGGAATTGTTCCTAAAGCAATGCGCATTCTCAAATATTTCTTTTATAAAGTTAACTTCGAATAAAATCAAAAGATTTAATAGACTAATTTGATGTGTTATAATAGTTATAGGTTAATACTGTACCTCAGTTTGATAACTAACTGAAAACTAATGCAGATTACTTACTTTATATCGCTGCATTTATTCCTAAAGCAACGCGCACAAGCAAATATTAATTTTATAAAGTTAACTTTGATTAAAATCAAAAGATTTAATAGACTAATCTGTTGTGCTGAATAGTTATAACCTCAGTTTTAATAATAATGTGTTGAAAGCATTACAGGTTTGGCGAAAAGTACAGCTGAATGTCTTATGAGTTAAATTAAGTGGAGACAAGTATGAAAACAAGCAATGTGATCCTGCAATAATGACCGCAAATATTGGGTACTTGGCTTTAATATTTTGCAGATATTATTTACATGTCGGTGCACCATGGCAGATCTTTTACCATCTACAGAACATTAACAGCAGGTATGCGAACAATTTCGCTGAATGAATTAATGAACTTGACAGATTAGTAAAACACTTAGGCTATCCTAACCTAAAAATGTAGCATTTTTCATTTTGCCTGCAATCACTGTCAGTCTATAAGCAGTTAGGAGAAGCACCCCCCTTTCATACTTTTCATAGTGTGTATGCTGGGAAAGGGCACCAAGTTGTTACCATAAAGTAAATTGAATTGATCATATCAATATAAATGTTGAGGGACATTTACATTGTAGTCTACAGTGAATAATATATGAAGTATTATTGATATGATGTCAAATCCCAACCAAATAATTTATCTTGAAATTGGATGCCTCCATATTTTAGGATGCGCCATGACAACAACCAGGCACAAAATAATATGCATAATATGGAAGTTGTGCGTGGTTACAACATTAAATACTGCAATTATACTACTGGGTGTCCCACATAAGTAGCTCAGCTCATAAATATAACAAGTCCAATCCAGCTACGAGCTTAGTCTATATAATTTCAAATTAACCACCCTTGACATCCCTGCATAACTAGTCAATCGAGTCAATAGTACTAAGCATGTATACATGTGCTTGTGCAATCGTCGTCTTTTACTCATCCTTACCCAAACCCCACCAAGTGGCACATATCCATGATTCACCCTGTATATCTAACATGCAAATTCATTTTTGAAGGTTGGGGACATACCTTCTCCCCCTCTTCCCCTGAATCTGCTACTGATTTTTATAATATTTTGCATGTTGCATGTCATAATTTCGTAGGCGTGCTCTTATATATACATGTATTGTGCTTGGACAGTTGTCATGGTGAATCATTAAAATTTGAACACAAAATATTTAAAAATTAATCCTTAAAAATTTATCCAGAAACGCCAATATTAATCGTTTAGAATTTGTGTTTAGCTTAGGTAAGTCTACATGCACATTTAGAAATCATATTCAATGCATATCGAAGTAATTAGTCTAAACTTCCGTTTCACAATGCTTTTCCCAAGTGATTACAATGCATAAATGACTCTTCCACAAAGTTAGACTTTACCAAGGAGCGTGGGGTGTGCGGTCTTCCCTAATCATTAATTTTCAGTTTCACTCAACAATAATATTTCACTGACCGCAGCAACTGAAGCAATACCGTGTAAGTAATTTTCAATAGTTTTATATCTTTTACAGCTGCATATAGATAACACGTCATGCAATGTTCAACAATTTGTCTATGCTGACGATGGCATTCTTGTTTCAAGCATCTTCATTAGCTTTGAGGGATTATTTCATGATTCAGACATCAAACTTAGATGTTCATTTTTATGCATGCAAGAAAACACTTGCTTCATGTCTTGGTTGGTATTCGAACATCTGCATGGGTGACGAAAATATGCATATACATTAATCGGTTCGATTTGCCTTATTTGTCTCCAAAATTTCCATGAAAAACTAAAGCACCAATGATGGATTTAAGTCCACACACCTATCACAAGTTTAGGAACCTAGGCAAGCAAAACTGTTAGCATGTTATCATAAATACCATTGTTACAAAGACTTCCTGTAATTTCCCTATTATGAATATAATTATGTCCATGGATTTGGGTAATGGTCGTCAGAGTAGGCCGGTAGTTTCCTACTTTATTAATTATCAAACTATGAAAAAAAAATTATCTTAATTCTAGGATATGTACGTGAATAAGTTTTTCTTGTTTATTGCTTCTGTTTATACTGTAATCTATTTAGCAGGCAGGCATGTGCATGTTGCTTCATTACCTACCTGTAAATGATTTTTACCATTCAAAAAGATTTGAGTTACCAATGCTATCACAAGATAACGGTAACTCACATGGCAAGTTTTGTTTTGTCCACATTTTTTGATTTTTTGCAATTAACTTCTGAATTACGTAACATTTCTTGCCGTTTTTCGATAGTTTGACAGGTGAGATAATATGTAAGTTTACCTAAGGGTAACTATTGTAAATGACATGCACGGTTAAACAATATATTCTTTCCATCTGTTTCAATGTGATTTACATGTATTTAGACAGTGTGATTACTTTTTTATAATGGAAACAGTAAATATGTTTGTCAAGATGACAATTAATTTTTTTAGCCATTTGCTTAAAAAATCGCGTTTTAATTTAGCGCCAATATTTGGAGGACTTAACGTTGTTTTGGGAAAGTCAAGTGCTGCTTCATCTATGGAAAATTGGCTATATATGGAAATGTTGGAACTGCAGTATGGGACCAACCTGTGACCTGCTATCACAGTAGTATCAAGGGCGATGATCCTTATCCATTTCTTGCTATTGATTTAGGGAATTCATACCGGTATATGATGTTTGCAGTAAATATCACAAATCGGATTGATGGTTCTTTATGCAAGTACAATGTTTTAAAGCCCAATGTTATTGATTTAATTATTAAAGTTATGTTTTCCTCTATGGATTGTAGGTGCATATGGTATTGGTATGGGTCAAAGCTTTTTTGTGACTATAATCACACAATTCTTGCTTTGTGCAATTTATGCTCGGGTCTTATAAGAAACATGTGCCTTAATACAAAGCACATATGGGATTGTAAAAACGTTGTACATTTTAAAATAATGAATGTATTGAAGTATAGATTATTCTTAAGTATGTTGCTGCTGTTTGTTGTGGAACAAGCATGCTTGACAGACAAACAAAAAATACTGATTGGAAAATTATTTACCTTGGTATCAAAAAGAAAGGGTTGACCACTAATGTTAGTGACGTATAGTCTTGAAGTTTGTTCGAAAAATGTGTTAGGCTACTTCCTATTGAAAAATTTGCTTATAAAAATCTTGACCGTGCTGATAAGAACTGCTAAGCATAAAAAATGATCGACAAATTAATTTAACGTGGAATAATGCTTACCGTATTATGGGCGAAAAACTACAGTGTAAATGCATAATAAATTCAAGAATTATTAATGTAGTTTTTTGCCCATTATCTAGAAAGCATAATTCCATGTCAATTTAATTTTGGTCCCTTTTTTCTAATTGTTCCTTTTTATTTCGTTTGAACCAACCACCTTTTTTGCATTTTCTTTGTTACTGTGTTCTCATGCTTACATGTATATAGAAATGGTTATCCCATAAATTTGTAAAAACTTTTTCGATCATTTTTTGTTCGGTAATTAGTTGCACCTGAAGAAGCCCTTTGCTGGCCGAAACGTGGTGCTTTATTATTTTCTAATAAAGTTTGTGCTATTGATCGTGAAGCAAGACTCTTACCTTTTCTACCCACCGATCACCAAGGAGATGACTATTAATTTAAATATTAATTTCGATGCATACAGTGGCAGTCAAAAGTCTTGCTCATGCAGCTCAATAGCACCCCACCAGAAACAAGTTTTCTTGTCAGAAAAACACTCATTGAATACTCTACTGTTTCCTTGCATCAAATACATATCAATACATGAGTTGACATGTTGATCTGGTATAAAATGCCTTACTAAGCATCGTCATCATTTTCCCAGGGAGAAACTTGAAAACAGATTACCAAAAAAGTTGGCCAAAATTAATGAGGAATTGAAATTCGAATTATACTTACAAATTATACTAACAGCTTGGTGAAGCATGGTAACAATTAGTTGATAATGTAAATTTATTGAATCGAATGTCTGCTAGCAGACGTTATATGCGCACTTAAGTACTTTATTTACTCAATAATATCTTCACGATTATTGATATCGTTGCTGCTGTTACTTGGCAAAAAACCTATTCTGCTGTATTATTTTTTAGGCTGAAATCAAACGAAACTCAACCAAAGGATTACTCTTGAACCTGCACACAGTATGTCTATGTTTTACTGATGCGCCATGGCAACAATCAAAGCACAAATATAACCAGGCTAGAACTAGTCTAACGCAAAATGTGCATGGTAACAACATTAAATTAAATATTTATACATTGTAGGTTGTCCCTCGTAAAAGTAGCCAAGCTCCAAATGTACACGTTTACTAGTTAGAACAAGCTGCTTCTTTTTTCGTTATAGACATGACTCGCTTTGGATTTCATTAGTGTTTTCCCCAATATTTTGAAAAACTAGAACACAAAAAATGGCTTGAAATCCTTCATCTCTAATTCTCTATCAAAGATTTAGGATACGTCAAATAAGAGAATTTTTCTAAAATGTTGCCAGAAATACAGATGATCATGTATTTCATGTGTAATGTCCAACAATAGATTATTTTCTTCAATAAATCAGTCTTTTTTTAAAAATTGATAGCCAGAATTTTCAATAAACTGGTTTAATCTGGGTCTATAGAATGTGTTTGTTTAATCATCGTTTGGGTATATTTACTCATCCCTAATCACTCTCCGCCATAGGCCGCCACAGATGATGGCTGAAGGGTACTTAATTGCATAGAATACCCCTTCAAATAAACGAATGATGAATGATATGCAAATACAATTGATCTTCATAACATTCGGAAATTTTTTCTTTAAAATCTTATTCTTATATTCGTATCCACATAAAGAATCTATTTATCAATTTAAAATAAATTTCAGTTATCAGTGCAGCTACGGTACAAGCAAAAGGAACATTTCTTGCAGTATTTCGAACGGCTGTCAGGCGAGTCAGCATTTAAATGTATCTATTGGTAACTAAATTGCATCCACGGCAATAGAATATTTGCTTTTGGCAACGGTTGCACTCACTCCATTTGCTTCAATGCATAACTTATGAAAATTGATTTCTAATTCCAAACACTGTAAATGTGATTGTATGTTTATATTGATTGCGTTTTAATCGCGGCTTGCAAAGAAGCAAAACCAAATACCGGTATTGCTCATATGAGTCTTTTTTTATACATTTCCTTAGAATTATTGTAAGATTTGTGAAGGCTTAAATTTGCATTGACTGTCCAAAGTTTTGGCGCTGAAAACGAAAACTCCGGTAAATTGACTGTATTCGAAAATATAGGATCTGATATATTTGACAAACATGTGACAAGCTTCCACAGCAGTGTCCATGGCTCATGACTTTTCTTTACATTGACTGAATTTGCAGACATACATACTGTATACTGTAGATAGCAATATTTTGGTATTTATTCACTAAACTTTTGAATTGCTCATATTTCTAATAGTGAATGCGGCCTTTTCAGTAATTTGCTGGATCATGTTTGGTGCTCAATTGGTTACAGGAGGAATGTTTGCAGTACCATAAATCAATATACATGTGTAACCATGAAATTCGAGTGTAAATTTTCAATTCTCACAATAATGATGGTGTCCACGCTGCATGATACGGAGTTAACTGTCAATTGGGTTGATGCATTACGCCCACATGACATAACCTTGTTGATAGTTTAGGTACTGGGTTCAATTGAATCGGGGAATCTGATGCTGGTCTTGCATTTGATTTAAATTGCTTGATGGAAATTTAGTTTCAATTATTGATTTAATTATTAAAGTTCTGTTTTCTCTATGGAATGTAAATGCATATGGTATTGGTATGCGTCAAAGCTTTTTTGTGAGTATAATCACACAATTCTTGCTTTGTGCAATTTATGCTCGCGTCTTATAAGAAACATGTGCCTTAATATAAAGCACATATGAAACGTTGTACATTTTAAAATAATGAATGTATTGAAGTATAGATTTTCTTGAGAGTGTTGCAGTTGTTTGTTGTGGAATTAGAAAATTATTTACCTTGGTATAAAAAAGAAAGGGTTGACCACTAATGTTTGTGACGTATAGTCAGAAGTTTGTTGGAAATATGTGTTAAGCGATTTCCTATTCAAACACTTGCTTATATAAATTTAGACCGTGTTGATAAGACCTGCTAAGCAAACCGAATTACAAATAGGGTAAGCTGCCTTTATGTAAAACTTTAAATCTTAAAAATTGGACATGTTCTTGGCATCCACCATATGATGTTTTAAAGGTTATACCTTCGGTTGAATTTAATTGTGGTACTAACTCGTATATCTAGAGCATATTTAAGAGGATAAATTCTACATATCTTGAAATTATCGAAAGTTGACAATGTGGTTGGCGTTATTTTTGTTTTTCTCCCTGTGAAGTCTTTTTTTACTAATTGTCTAGTCTGAACAGAAATTGAACCATATGTAAATCATTAGAGAGGGGCAAAGACGTATGTATGACTAACCATTTATACAAACAAACTAAGAACGTTTTTATGACAAATATGGTGAAACAATATACGAGCTTTTAAATTTAATTGTCAAATGTTCGTCAGCAATAGAAGCTGTATTGATCAATTGCTTCCAAGATTCACTTTAGATCTCAAACTTGTATCTGGCGTGCATAGTCTTTATGAAATCCCAACACTAACAATAAATCCATTGGAGCATGATTCCTAAAAGTGGAACCAGAATTTGGGTTTTACAATCTTATTTAATTGGTTTTAAAGTTTAACAGCAAACTTCACTGTCCATTGTATCAAATGCAGAAGCATAGGGTAAGTTCAATAGTCTTAATTCAGTTACAATTCTTGGTTCTTCACAATAATGCATATTACAAAATTAAACCATCTTTCGGTTGAATTTAATTACTCTTATTACATATCGTACAGTTTATCAGCACAGTGTAAAAGGAAGTGTATAAACGGTTTTGAAGAAAGAATCATTACTGTACATAACCATCTAATGGCCGGATAATGTTTCGCACAGTTCTTGGTACGCTGAATTAAATGGAATTTACCCATTCTATCTTCTTAAATTATTCCAAAATAGTCTAAAACTATCACAGTGTTTCTGATTTTAACTACCCCTAACCACAGGCAAACATTGCCAGCATCCGAGCCGTTAAGGAAACCAAGATTTCATAGTAAGGTCACGTAATTCATGTCACTTCAATCATTTTCATCATATCTAAAAGTTTCATTAATGAACATGTAGTTTCAAAGCCTCCTGTGGGTAGTCGCTTGTCATATCGGAAATATATCCTGCAACGTTCAGCAATTTGTCCGGGTAAATGATGTCAATTTTGCTTTAACCGACTTGATAAGTTTCTCGGAGACATTTATCCACACATCAGTCGTTGTACGTCTTCGATGTTCACTCTTATGCATGAATACACCAACTTGCTTCATGTTCTGGTTAGTACTTGTGCTATTCAAATTACCAAGATATCATAGGGAACATTTAGTATTTACATGATGAGAACATTTTTGAACCACAAGTAATTTATTCTTGATGTTTGTTTTATGTATCAACGATACAGTAATCATGAAGAGTGGTGTATGTTGCTTCATTATCCACATACAGGAAATATGTACCGACCAAAAAAAGATGTCAGATATCAGTGCTTTTACAAGAGTATGGTAAATATGCAAGCGAGGTACAACTGATTTTGACAAGTTTTTATCTGCAATTAATGTAATATTTATACATTTCTTGCAGTACATGCATGTGGGGAGTTTGACAGGTAAGTTGGATAATGCGATTCGATCTACTGTATGGGCATTGGCAGCACCCCTATGTTGAATTTACTTATGACACTAAAATTGTGAGGCATTAGCTTCAAAAATTATGCTTTAAATGTAGGGCTAAGTTTTACTCGACTAAATGTTGCTTTGGGAAAGTCAACTTTGGCTTCGTCTATATATATCGACGATTATGAACATGAGCACTCCGGAAATTTGGCTGTAGACGGAATTTTGGGAACTGACGAATGGAACGAACACGCAACCTGCTTTCACAGCAGCGACAAAGGCGAAGATCTCTATCCTTTTCTTGTTATTGATTTGGATAAACCATATATGGTTTTGGCAGTAAATATCACAAATCGGATGGACAGCATAAGCTTACTTCAAGGTAAGTACAGAGTATCCTATGTCCTTTGCTCATGAGATGTTCTTCCATATTACATTTCTACAAGTTTAAATACTTTACATCACGTTTAATTCCCTATTGATGGTAGCTAAACGAAAACGCTGAGAGTACTTGTACATTTTAATCTTAAAAACGAAATATTATTATTTTGATAATGTAAAAAAATATTTTTTTTGCCTTGGCTATCATGTAATCACGATGGGCCCATGCTGATTTAATCACAATAGCCGGCTGTATCTACATGTAATAACCGAATGACAAAAAATCCATCGTTCTTTAATTTAAATACGTATGTGCATCACATAGCCATTGCTGCTCATAAAACTCACTTATCTTCGTTTGCTTGCAACTTTTTCATAATTAGAAGAGTTTCTTTCTGAAAGTATCCTAGTCATATCGTAAGCTTTCTGCATTTGAAAAATCAGCTAGTCTGCATATGTACTTGCATGCTACATACAAACTTAAACGTGATAAACTTCTAAGTGCTTCTTTTATCTCTGTACACGATTCATATTTTTCACCTTAAAAATCATTTTCGTTAGTCAGTTCTTTAATTGTTTGCCTCACAGGCAGCCTGGAAAATGTCTGATTTAGTCAATGGGGCAGCTATTGGAATATCCCTTATACAAAACACTTGGGAGAATATACACTGTACTTCAAAAATTTTGATATTCTTTTCATATTTTGCACCACCTTTCGCAGTTTCTCTTCTAATACTGCTCTTTTCTTGCCCCTTTTCGAATCATCCACGAGGGAAAATAATTACATTAACCGAATATTTTACTGTGTATCTGAATATGAGCGGTCGAAACTTGGCGATTTTGATCACAATAGCCGAATGTTAATATTAACTGTGACTACATTAAGAGAAGCCCACTGTCCCATCTCTGCAATATCGGTTTATGATTTTTATTTGTTTTTTCTTCTCATTCTTCTCAGATCTACATAACAGGCTTCACGATTTTGAAGTCCGAGCAGGATTTTATCCGTTTGATGATTCAACCAACGATTTTTTTCAAAAGAATGAATTTTGTTTTGCATTCCCCGAGGTGGCCCATAATCGTGAATTTGTTTTCGGAGAGTGCAATATACCTATTTTGGGCAGTTTGGTGAGTGTTCAAATAATTCAAGCTTGTGCCAGCGCTGGCCATAGCAATTGCATTGAATTGGACAGAAATTTGAATTTGTTGACCATTTGTGAGCTGGAGATTTATGCTCTATTGACTGACGAATAGAGTTAGTCATAAATGCTTTCGCTTTCTGATTTAATTCAGTGCAAAATATTAATAACAGTGAAAATAATGTTTTCTGCTATTTGTGCACCTGGGCACGAAAAGTGACTGAAAGTTTTTCCCTCAATTTCCTTGCTCAATTGACATGTTGTCGTAATTTAATGCAATGTATTAACAAGAGGACCAGAAAATTCATTCATATATGACACTTTGGTATCTTGGCGAATACGTTCAGTATAAATTGATGGACCAGATATTGTTTAAATATTTTCATTACCAAATATTAGATGGAATCAAACTATTTGGCAAGTATCAATGTCCTAATTTTCAGTCGGTTCGAAAAACTGTTTTTGTGACTGACATATCTGCAGCACACGTTTACTCGCTTTCTGCGTGTTAATTATATTACATGTATTTTCATATAAAAGATCTTGCCTTTTGTTTGAATTGCAAACAAATTTATAACAGTGTGTGTCATGTGTGAAAGTTTCATTGAGATTACATAATTATGCAATAAATTCTATTATACAAAATTTTTGCCTTTATGTAATTGGTACATGAAATTATTCTATTCATACCATTGGCTAAGCTGTATTTTAAGATAAGTTGATCCATAAGCTATCACACTTAAATGCCATAAACGTATATGTGCTTCTCTCATCTCAACACTTTTTATTGGTTTCTCAACTAAGATGTACGGTTCGTGCATGCAAACTCCATAAAATTACTATACAATGTACTGTACCTTGTCTCACAATGTCAGGACATTCGGTTTTGGGGTCGACACAGCTGACATGCAACCACCTTGGAACTTCACAAGCCACGTGACCACCCGCCTAGACTTTACAAGACGTGGAACGACTCTGTTGAACATTTAAAACAATGGTAACAATTTTACCATTGCCTGTTGCAACTAGAGCGGTATTTCATACCTACCATCCCTGTCACTGTATCGACAGAGAAGATACGGCGTGTGAAGTTCGAAGTTAGGTGCCCATGGCATCTTCGAATGATAATGACGTCTTCCAAGTCATATCCTGCATCAGTCCTATAAAAAGCAATGTTCAGAAACATGATTAGGCTTAAAAAGGTCATAAAATGCATGTTAACAGTACATGTACATGTATATTGGGTGCTGTTCCACGCATGTTCTCAAATTCGGAACTTCTAGCTATGACTTTAAAAAATGACCTCGTCTGTATTACCCTTTCATTCCCTCGTTGCACGCAAATTGTTTATTCTTACCATATTTATAGTACATAATTTGCATATTTCCGTGTATTTAAATTAAATAGACATTAGTAATTTGACTAGTCAGCAAACTTTCCACCACGTGACAAGTTCATTTATGACCGAGCATGAGGAGTCTTCTGCACGATCATTCAATTAAGCTACAGTATACTAGTACATGTACATAATAAAACAGCCCAATATTGTCGAAATGTTTGTAGACAAAAGATGACATGTTCTAAGGGTTTAATTAAACAGGTAAACATTCGATAATCAAACTGAACTTGTCAACCCCAATCCCAATAATCTTTCGCATAAAATCGTTTGTAACCTACCAGAATTTCACTGAAGGCTTTACATCACTTGAAATTCGTGACATTCTAGAACTTGGGCTTGAGTCTTATCCAGAAGTTTGGATCATGCAGGCGAAAATGATTTATTTTGTCTCAGTAGTAATAGGGCGTTTTTCTTTGAACGGTTTTTAACGAAATGGCATCTTCGCGATGTTTTGCTGGGCGTCGAGATACAAAAGCCATTTCCTCTATAATATTGGGTGAAAAAAAAATCATTGAAACCACATAGAAAAAAATTATGTTTTGAGAATTCACGTTTATTAAGAAATTAATAACGTTCATGTACATCAATGAGTTTGTCAAATTAAATCTGACTATTACATGTACAAGTATGTTTACAAGAAAGGGTAGACCGAAAATTAGAGTTGTGCAAATTGATTTAAAGGTCAAGATTTCGTTGTCAATTCCATAGCTACATGTGAACACTTCATGCGCCTATTAGGATGAATGGGTCTAAGGTCAAAACCCAATGAGCGACATTTTTTAAACCTGAAAAACCTTGCATAGTGGCAAATTTTGTTTTCTATAATGGTCCATTTACAAATTGCAAGTCAATTTTGAATTTAGTATTCCAACGTTGTGTGCATGTGCAAAACCTTTTCGGGTGTAAAGGGCACGTTATGTGACATCATCGACAGAACCTGCCAATCACATTTCTCTTTGAAAATTTTCTAATAATGGCTAGATTTTATTTTTCCTTCCAAGATTAAGTAGTTTACCAGCGATTAAATAAAGTCTTCCGTTGATTTATCGAAAAATAAATATGACAAATATTGAAATGGTCTTTCGCAGGTGAGGCCAATTTACCTTTGAATGACCTTTTGCATTTTTGTCATTTTTTTATAAATCAACGAATGCCTATTTAACTAAAAAAGACAACGATCGCTAGAGTACAATACTTAATATTTATGGAGAAAAAATAACATTTGCCCCTCATTAGACAATTTTCAGCGAGAACACGTCAAAATATTTTGCATGGTGGTCATTTCTCCGGTAATGCAGGGTGAAAAATAGTCATTGAAATCAGAGCTGCTTTGAAGCACCAGCGTCTACATGTATGTTAAAATTAGCGTCCAAATTGTTCTAAAGATCAAGGTTTCCTTTTCTATTCCATAGCTAAATTCTTAATGAGCCAACTATAGGATGAATGGACCAATTACCAAAACCAATGGGTGGCATTTTTGAAATTTGAAAAACCTTGCTTTGTGCAAATGTTGCTTTCTGTTACTGTCCTTTTTGAAATTTACTGAAGAAAACCTGTTCAAGCCTGAAAGACAAGTTAAACGTGGCAGCCACGTGGTCGAAATCCTTTCACATTCCTACAAAAAAGCGTGTTGGTTGAACAGGTTTTCATCGTCAATAGGTCTCCATCAGTGTTTTATTCTTTGCTTGCAGTCGAACCCAACCCAAGTCATCTATGATGAATCCGGCGACCTTTTTTTTCAGAAAAATTGCAAGATTGCACTCGCTCTGCCGAGAATTTGACCAAAACAATAAATTACCGGGAGAAGCGCACGGCGCACCTTGGGAATCCAGAAGCTGCGAGAGAAAGTTAGAGACAATGATGGATTCCTCGCCAAGTACTTCATGCCCAATATGGAGAAAATGTCAAGCTACCGGACCTGCCTTGCCAAACTCAACAACGAAGTAAGCTTAGTGAGCCCTATATGGTCGCCAGATTCATGTATGCGAGTAAATCGATCGACAATGAAAAGGAAATTTGCGAAAAGCTCGTCGAGCTGCAGAAATCGCTAAAACGAAAGGATGAAATACTCGACAAACTGGATTTAGAAATTAGCAGCTTGAAAGGAACTCCCCTGCCAGTTCTTGCCGTCCAATAAGAGAAGAAAGGCATCTCCGGAAGACCTTGTCAATACAATAGAATAAGAAAAATCGACCAATGGCAATTTTAGCTTTTTAAAACGGCCCTTGTTAGGGCCATAAACAGTGGAAGAGATACGAAGTGCAATTGCATTTTTATTAATGGTATGGTGAATAATGCGTTTTCTGTGTCGTGCATACAATCGTTTGATCTGCAGGAGGGATCCATGTATGTATTACAGCATTTCTCGGACTGTGTCGCGAAAAATTTTCAAAATTGAAAAAAAAACTACGCATTGAAAGCAGACAGCCTGAAAAATGGGGGATGAAATAAACGAAAACGAATGAATAATAATGAAAATGGGTAAGGTTTCGAGGTCCCATTGCGAGGGTTTACATGTAATCGAAAATCAGGTACATGTATAGGCTTATACACCAGAACTGTATACCTGTATAGTGACTCCATCATCTCGTTGATGATCATGACATAAAAGGAAAAACGCGGTAATTAAAAAAAAGTGGTTACGTAGAGGGCGCCATCTACGGTAAATATGATAAATATGCATATGTAATCTGGTTTTCCATTACCGAGTGGGAAACACATTTAACCATTACCCAGTTTCTAAAATTAGATTTTATGTTCGGTATGTCATGAGTATTACAGTAGGCACCTTGGTATTAGGAGGCAGAAAAACAAACTTGAAAAACTGTTCGATAATCCAGGTGACATTGTCAACTCCAATCACAGCTTATGTAAAATGTCTTTCATATAAAGATCATTTGCAACTTACCTGAATTTCCCTGAAGATTTTACAAAACTCGTCATTCGTAAGAATCCAGAAGTATGGAATCATGCTGACGAGAATGATGGTTTTGTCACAATCGTAATATAGGGTTTTTCCTTTGAACGGTTTTTTACAAAAAGGCTTCTTCGTCGTGTTTTACTGGACAGCCAGATGCAAACGTCATTCTCCTACATTTATAATGTGGGGTGAAACAAAAGTCACCGAAATCACAGCCGCTATGGAGTACACGGTATGCAAGTTAAGAGCTGAAGGCGAAAGTTGCCATGGAGAGAACTTCAGAAACCGGTTTCATAAACCCTGCAGAAAATTAGCGCCGAAATTGTCCTAAAGGTCAAGATTTCCTTTTCGATGCAATAGCTAAACACTTAGGCGTCAATTCGAGTCCAAGATGGAAAGCTTTTGAAATTTGAGAAACCTTGCCTAGTTTCAATTCAATTCAACTCAGTACCCTACTGTCAGTAATTCAATACCATGTGGTAAGGGGGTGTAGTCCATGAACCCAAATTAAGATTCGGTGGGTGCCACCAAGCCATCATTGTCAAATTGAATTTCTGAAGCATAAGGCTATCCTTTGAAAGAGAATTCAAACTTCCATTCAAATTTTGTTTACTATTCTGCTACATGTAGAAATTTAACGTTTATTTTTGAATTTCTACTACTTAATGACGCGCGTACACCTACTGGCGAACACGCTTGAAGGACACGTTAAACGAATTTTTTCGACGAAAATATTTCTATCCTCCACATGAGCCAAAACCTAGTTTCAAATTCCACTAGTTGACTAATGTTGACTAGTGGTCAACAGTGCTTATTTCTTTGCTTGCCATCGAACCCAACCCAGGTCATCTACTGAAAAGGTAGGATGAATCAAGCGTCCATTTTGGAAGATTGTCTTTGGAAGATTGCAAGAGAACAGACTGACAATCAAAAGGAAATTGGTGAACAGCTCATGGATATGTAGGACTCGCTATTCAAAAGAACCAACAAATCGTCAAATTGAATGACGACCTTATCGATGGAACGGAAAAAGAAAAATCGACCGACGGCAATTTTCGCTCTTACAAACAGCCCTTGCTAGGGCTTTCGAACACTGCAAGAGATGCGAAGTGCAATTACATTTCTATGGTGTTGTGCATGGCACTTTTTTGTAGGAGTGGATCGATTATCCTGTACTATTAAACGAGCTAATATTGTGTGTTTGTGTGTTCTATCTTAGAAATGGGCTTCAGGATTGTGCTGAAATGGGATAAATACAATTGTATACAGTTTTCGAGTGCGAAAAAGCGATTTAGCTAGTTCTTGACTTCGAAAGGACTCATCTAAGAGTTAATTATCCGAAATAAAGATGAAAATAATGCATTCAAAATTTGCAAAAGTCCGAATTTGCACGTGTCCGAAATGTAATTATGGCACGTTCTGGCAATTAGATATTAAAACTAGAAAAGAGCCTGGACCTAAACTGGATCTAAGGATTTTCGTTCGGAAAGCCTTCATAAAAAGAAATTAAGATAAGTAATCACGCAAAAATGCTCCAGTATTTCCCATAAACTACATATATTTCCAATTAAGAGATCTGTCTACCTTGCACATTGTGTATAGAATCGCCGAATTTCGATCAAATCTCCCAGACTTTTCTAGGTTTTCTAAACACTTTTTGCACAAAAATCCAGTCAATGTAGAACGAACTATTTAACGGATTTAGTACCAGATCACCAATAATGCGTTTTACTGAATTTTTCATAAAGATTTAATAACTAGAAAATAATAACTGGCATATGATGGATTTTACTCAAACATTATATTTCACTTTTTATGCCCTCAGATGACGTCCCTCGATAGCACTCGAGAGCAAAATGACCGGTTCAAAAACTTACTTTGGCTCGAAAGTGACCCTTTTAGTTTCACATACACATGTACATGTATACTATCAATGGAATTCTCAGAGTTATTTTCGTTGTCAACTTTCGATCTCAATGGTAACCAAGCATTAGATTGTTGGGAATTTAAAATTCGCCATGAATAATTTATGTGCACTCAACGTATTTTCTCTTCATTGAAAACTTGTTAAAACTTATTGTATACTTCCCAGTCGAGCAAATCCCATCATAACTGGGAAAAAATCATCAACTTACTTGCAAAGATAAATTCCACTGAATGCAAGTCCTTTTAGCATTTTTGAACCAATTATGAATCTTCAGCTGTAGTTTAAATTATGCTCTGCTACAAATGTGAATATGAGATATATTTTTGAACTGTAATTGAAGAATAGAGTTCTATAATATATTGTCCAGCTTTCGTAATACTGGCAAAACGAAAATAATTTGACCAGACTTTATTCTACATAATGTCCGTGCAGATGTGCGCGGGCTTCTCCTAACAGCTCAGCGTCTAGCAGTGATTGCCTGGTGGTGGGCAGCTAAATAAAAAATTACGTTTTTTGGTTATTTTAGGATAGGTTGGTGAAATTTACTGTTAAAACCATACTGTAAAAACTGATCATCCCTCACGTCACTATTGTGAAATTATGTCATGGGTTTGTTCCATACCAAAGTTCCAAAATCTCCATCATAAGCCAATTTCAGTAAATCATTGGCTTTACTTCCACAAATAGATATCGATGGACAATCGATCAAATTTCTGCCAGGGATATCATTGAGAAAATAGTTCTGGCAAGGCTATTTACCGTTTTATTTAAATAGCATAGATATCTCAAGTTTATTTTTCGATTTTTAGATATTTTCAGCATAGATACCATGTACCCCATCTTGTATGATTACTATGCATGTCCTTGTAGAAAGAAAAACACGATAAAAATCATTCGTTTTTCAATCTATAATGGCTAAGTGGTTACAAATCTATAACTGCGACCATCTTGTTGTACAGAAGCGACTCAAGTAAACGTATTTATAATTCCAAAGTATTGCCATGTTTTTGGTTTTGTTACGAGCCAAGAATGGTCCTATAATTTAGACGCTGAATGGCCCTATTAAACATAAAAGTATATTCAATGTAAACGAGCTAACCAAAACATGAAGCAAGTTGGTGATTGAAGATAATTTGGTAGCTCCTGCTGGTTGCTCCTGTTGAGTGTACATAAATTATTCACAGCGAATGGCATGATAAATTGTTGAACATCGCACAATATATTCCAAAAATGAGAAGCAAATACATGTGCATGCTTACAGCAGCAGGTACCAATTCAAATACTAAGAGAATATCGAATAGACATCTTAGCAATGATCGGTAATTGCAGAAAATTAGACAGGTTTGTTGACACCGTCAAATGGGTGAATATTTTTACTATCACATAAATAAACTCGACGTTTCACTCAATAACTGAAATTTAACTAAAGTGTTTTAGCTAAAGCGAAATTTAGTATAAAACAAAAAATGTGTGATAGGTAAACATCTCTACATACAACGAGGCCTAAGCCCAGAAACGAAACATACCTAACACTTGTTAAATTTACGTTGAAAATAGAGAATATACACCGTTTTGGTTTGAAAACTAAGTGCGTGCTTTCTAAAAATTCAGTACGCCAGGATTCTATTTGATGGAAACAATGCTAAAATTTCCATTAATATAACTCAGGGATGTACTAGTACATGTATGACAAAGAATTGTTCCATGCAAATGTTTTCTATATTTGCTCAGTAGTTAGAGCAACTGAAGTCTCATTGGGGCTGCTATTGGAACATTTTCGTCAATGAATATCGGAAATGTGAAGGAATATTCTTCCAACTTTTCGATATTTACAGCAGATTGGACATCATTTTAGACATTTTATAAAATACCTACATGTATACATCTTTAGAATCATTAATGTCGCTGCTGTTGTTAGTTCAATAAAAAATATTTCAGGATACAAAATCGATCAAAACCAAACCCGAACGTTTTTTACAACTGGATTTATTGGGTGGTCTTATAATCACAAGAAAACTTCCACGCGTGTCATGTTCACATAGAAACCAACAAGCAAAACAATTGAAAAGCAATAACTGCTACCCTTTCCAATTCAATTGTAAACATAAGTCTTTTTTATCCAAAAATGGATTTAACAGAATAGTTTATCTGTAAATACAGGCTGATAGGCTGCATGTTTGAGGCAATATCACTTATCCAAAATGCATAACAATATTGTTTCTAAATGCCAGTCAGGCGAGTGCAGTTAAAAAAAAACATGGATGCTTGTTAACAAGCTTCGTTTCCTAAAACATTATAATTAAGGCAATAGGAGTGTTCAACCCTTATAATCCAGAACGCATACGCCAAATTGATTTCATCAATGGTTGCAAATTAGGTGAACCACTTACATATACATTTTGTCTAAAGTTGTGTACTTCATTTGTATTGCAAATAAAATCGTGCATGTATAGGCATTTTAACCATCAATCAATATTGCATATATATTTAGTTCACAAATGGTAAGCACATTTTTATTTTCATCTCGTTCTAAGCAATTGGTATGACCAGCACTTGGACACGGTTGAACTATTTGAACACTCACAAGACGCCCAAGAACAGGTTTTCGGCACTCTCGGAAAACATACCAAAGACTATAAGCCACCTCGGGAAATGCGAAACATAATTCATTACTTTGAAAAAATACATTTGTTGAATTGTGAAACGGATCAAATCCCACTCGAACTTCAAAATCGTGCAGCCGGCTTGACAAATCTAGCAAAATTAAAACAAAATATCATCAAAGTCCATTGCAAAGACGGCACATCAAAAAATCATGCAATATAGTCCATGTCTAAACCAGGACAGCACCAGGCTGCGTAAACGGAATAATATTATTCCGTTTACGCAGCTGGACCTCTGTACAAAGTAAAGTAGGTCAGAATAAAATGTATAAGCAGTACTGTCAACGTTTTCGTTTAGCATCCATCATATAAAGAAATTACACGTGAAATAGAGTATTTAAACTTGAGGAAATGTAGTATGGAAAAACGTGCTCATGAGCAAAGGACACAGGATACACTTTACTTACCTCTGTCCATCCGATTTGTGATATTTATTGCTAAAACCATATACGTCTTCTCCAAATCAATAGCGAGAAAAGGATGGAGATCATGGCCTTCATGGTCACTGCTGTGAAAGCAGGTTTTGGGTTTGTCCCATACCGCAGTTCCCACAATTCCGTCTACAGCCAAATTTCCGGAGTGTTCCTCTGGATTGCCATATCCATGGACAGACGAAGCCAAAGCTGGCTTTTCCAAAGCAACGTCAAGTCCTTTAAATTTATCTGCTAAATTGAATTTTTTTTGGAATAAATGTATAGAACATAGGGCGTCATCTTAACAGCGTTTGGTTTTGTTTCCACCTGAACTTACCTGACAAACGTTCGAAATACTGCAATAAATGTTATGTAAATAATACATTAATTGGACTTAGACTAAAATAGCATTAAAAATGCAACTTGCACGTTAATTTACCATTTTCTTGTAATAGCACTGATAACTCAAGTTTGTTTTCGACTGGTAATTATTTTCTGTAGGTGGATAATGAAGCAAACTACACCATCCTGCGAAAGTGCTAAATAGTTTTTAAGAAACATTAGTGATCAAGGAAAATTGCACAGAAAAATTAAAAAAATTACCAAATGCAAGCATTTTAATTTCTTCTCATGTGGATTGGTGTTCTAACTTCATTGTCAGATAAACGGAATTACATTGATATTTTGCCAAAAAATAATACAAGAAGCTTTACGTACATTTTAAAAATTGCCCATAATTTATGTTACCGATGAACAAGTACTAACCAAAACATGAAGCAAGTGGATTGCTGCATACACAACGCTGAGCAACGAAGTCTAGGGCCCATTTGCTCTGAGAAAAATGTCTCAGAGACGCTAATCAAATCGTTTGAAGCAAGAATGGCATCATTGACATGGACAAATTGCTGAACATTGCACGACATGTCTTCTTCGAGGCACTGAAACATCATAAAAGACGTAGATAACAGAACATGGCAGAAAATGTCATTTATTTCTAAAAGTCTGATAACTGATGCATGTCGTCGTATTCTCCAATTGTTAATAATAAATTATGTTCGGATAAAATCGAATATGTTTATCGTTCTATATAAAACACGCTAGCGGTATATTGTAATAGAAAAATACATGTAACATAATTGTTACTTTTATTTGTTCATATATAGTTTAGTTTTATACTTGCAACTAAAAACAATTACAGAATACTAACAAGCTGCATTTGTTATTTCTATTACAAAACTTTGAAAGGTGTTTTTAAAGTTGCTAGTAGGTTTCCATGTTTTGGTATCAGAAATGTGTTTTCAATAGGTATTAAATATGCAATATTTGGTACAAAATGGCCCTATCATAAGCTTAGGTTGCATAGGGATACCTTTCCAAAGGTAATTATAGGTAGGCTTTTGGGCATACAATGGAAACTAAAAAAACCTATTGTAAAGTTAACTAAAAGGTAGAAAAATTGCTTTCTAGTGCGTTTCTTTAAGGTATTTTTAAATCTGCGTATGCATGTAGGTTTAACGTTTTCGCATTTTTTTCGTATATCAGAAACGTGTTTTCAACAGGTTTAAATACGTAATATCGAGTGCAAAATGGTCCTATCACAGGTTTCATATAGGGATACCTTACCATAGTCTGTTATATAGGTATTCCGAAAACATACCTACATGTATAGTAAACTTTTCTATTCTACTCAGTACCCTGCAGTCAGCACAGATGTGCCATGTGGCAGGGGGGTGTAATCCATCAACCCAATTTAACCGACGAA
>JAQGAF010001492.1:0-30393 GCA_034687865.1 Kryphioiulus occultus
GCAGTAAGCCGACGCGTAATAAATATATGGGCCCATACCCAGTATATATATAATGTACTCATATATTTTTCTCATATTTTATGCCTATATATTTTACAGGGTGAGGCACATCTTTGTGCCTTCACGGTTAGTAATACTGTCAGTCACCTTCTCAATCAGTAGTAATAACCGTATGTGTCAAAATTTTCGCGACCCTACTTGGTCAATATTTTACTGTCAGTAAAAAGCTCATTATCATCGTGAACTTCGTTGAGTGAGGTTCTAAAGTACCACGGATCAAAATGAAAGGCAAAAGCCTATTTGGTGACTTACAAGGCTTATTTAGCGATAATTTCAATATTCATTCGCAAACGGTACGATGATGTTTGAGGAAAACAGCGCAATACTGACAGATTTACTTTACTTGTCGCCGGCAGTAAGCCGACGGTCTATCAGCAGTAAGCTGACTCGGCAGTATTAGCCGATTGTAAATTCGGCAGTAAGCCTACGCGTAATAAATATATGGGCCCATATCCAGTATAGATATATAATGTACCGGTACTCGTATATTTTTCTCATATTTTATGTCCATATATTATACAGGGTGAGGCACACCTCTGGGCCTCTCGAATATCTTCAATATGGCAGCAGCTACTGTAGGTAAAAGCTACTTTCACAGTTATCATGAGTAATGTGAGGATTCCAGAAAACATATGACGCGTGACTTTGCACGTCACGTTATGGGCACGTGCGAACCTAAAATGTTAACCGTTAAAAATGGGACAGTCGGTACCTTTATTGAACTATTTTTTCTGGGTGTGGGGAAATATGCCGTAGGCGAAAAGTTTACAAAACTAAATAAAAATGATGGATTTTGAGCCATTGCTTTGAAATTTGTTGAATATTTCATAAGTTTTTGCATCTTTTTTTTCTCAAGGGGAGGGGTTAAACCCCCCTTGCGCGCAGCCCTGCCTGTCATACATTTATGCAATGCTGGGTTGCATACATCTGTAAAATTAACTTGCTACTGTTACTTATTTTTTTAATTTCATGTAAAATGTCAGAGAAATGACTGAAAAGTTGTCAGGGAAGGTCAGGAAAATCGACTTGAGAATTTGAGTGGGAACCCTGAAGGAGTGAATGAGGTATATCTGCGGGCCTTTAGTCCTTCAAAAATTGATTGAAATTATTAATGTTTGGTCCATGAAAATTGCATTTGGGTAATTTTTGATGCTGCTTTTAATTTTTTGCTGGATTCCCACTTTCTTGAATTAAGTCAGGGAAATCAAAAATTGTCATGGAATTCGTGAAAATTGGTGATTCATCTTATACAAATTTGGTATAAAATCTGTCTTTTTTCCTTATTTAAAAAAATGTCAGGGAAATCGACTGGAGAATTTGTGAGAACCCTGTGTTGGGCTGTTTATGAAAAAAAGTAAAGAACTTCACGAAATAATTTAACACTGCTGATAGACTGGACAAATTGGCATTATTGTTTAAAAATTCTGTATCATGTAGTTCTTTCAGCGAGTGCTACACCGGTGACCTGGAAAAGTCAGGTAAATTCAACAACCAATGATGCATTTTACATACAGTAGCTAGTTGTTGGTTTACACAAAATTCAAGATGAGAAGCAATCCTGTGGAAGAAATTAATTGTGAAATTATCACTTAAAAACCTAGCCCATTTGCTGTTTCCTGTAAAAAAAATTGTTCTATGTAAACTAATAAGCAATAAACATAGCATTCCTTACATTGGTACCGGTATATACATGTACATGTATGACATATTGTTTTTAGTGGTCAGGGTAGTCAGTGACATTTGTTTTAAAACCTTACCTGGAAAAGTCAGGGAAGTTAATTTCATCCCTGGGGAACCCAGTACTAATATCTGGGGTCAACGGCGAATATTTGTAATTACCTTAGAGGTTTTATTTACAAGGTGTTACAGTAATAATCACATCATTGTCCACTTAAAATGCAAATTTGTTGTGTTAACAACCGCTTTAAGCCAATTAGAAATGAGAACTTGTTCTTAAATTGGTAACTTTGTTGTTTGTGTTTTGAAACATTGTATGGCATGTCATTAATTTCATTTCGCCTTTCAAACTCGTTGCTGCTAGATTACCATCTCCGTAACTTTCAAGAGATCAGCTTTCAGAAGTAATGCCCTCCAACCATTGAATTGCAAAAGTCGAAAAGACGTTTGAATGCCGCCATTTTGAAACGTCACAATTTTGGGTTACCCATATGTTCGCCATTTTCGAAGCGGTTTAATATTTAAACTCAGTTGCTGTTCGGAATTAGCCAGTGAATCCGCACTATTCCATCTGCTCCAATTCAGTTTGATTCAGCGAACATTGTGTTTGTAGAGTTCAGGGTTAATCCAACATGAACAATTACTTTTGTTTTCCCACTGTTAGATAAACATACCTTCAACGTTCAAGGGGGGAACAAACGTTTGTAAAACCGAATTTTCAACTCGTCCTGCAGTTTAATTGCCTCCACAGCATTGTTAACCAAATTTCTTGCAATCATATGTTGCTTGCAACAGCAGCAACAACTAGTAGTGTGTAACTACTTCTACCTTTGCATCATTTCAATAATGAAATCTAGAAAATTCGTAAAAAACCACCCTGTATTCAGTGCACAGTGCAATGAATTTCACGCAGAATTGCTTCTGGCTGCAAACAGATGCGCAATTTGGAATTTTAATTACTTTTATATGTCATATACTGTACGTCAGATTAGAATCGGTTCTGCAGGTTTCCCAGCAAAATCTCATCTACCAACAACGCGAAGGCCATTAGCTTGCTGTTAATCGAGCAATGTGCAATGTTGGTTATCTGCACAACCCAAGGTAATGGTGAGAAATTGTCATTAAAGTTCATCTGGCTTTCCTGCCACAAATTTTGCGCAAATGCAGCGAAAGGGAATGCACCACTACTATACAGTACTATGCAAATATTTTTAGCTCCTAATGCATATGCCTAAGGGTTGGAAACCCAAGAGCGTCTGCTGCTTGTCCCATGTGTAGCCATGTTTATGCACAGCCTGCTGAATCTGCAAGTTCATACAAGAGCATTGTTGACTGTGCCAAGTTCATTCAACTGTGCTGGAGTAAATGCCCCAAACGCATTATCACTCTCTCAGCATTTTGAATAATGGAATGACAGGCTTGCTTCCACTCCTGAAGACTACCATTGGCGCATGTGCGGCTCCTTAAGTCCTGTTCGCACCGGATGTGCTGTCTGCGACATGTGCGTGGTGTAACGGCGAATTTGCGAAATTTGCCAATTTGGACAACAATGGAAAATTGCTCACCAACAATGGCAATTGCGTGACGTTGTCGCCAACCAAGTGCTTATCCAATGTGACGTTTTAGGGCTCAGTGCCCTGTAGCTGATGTCTTTCCATTAGTTGATAAGAAATCATTGAAACTAAACTGTTAGGAAACTTGATGGCAGACTTTTAAGCAGCGTTTTCACGAACAACTTTTGTCGTTCAATTTTCTGTTGAACGCTAATTGAAACGTGAGAACACGTTTTCAACATACTGTACTTGAACTAGAATTGAACAACTATTTGTTGAAGCGATCGAATGAAGTTGGCCACCGGTGTTTCAACAGAATTCAGATATTTGTATTTGAAGCACCTGCATGAGCAGGCAATTCTAAAATCGCACGCGCACGAGTTCGAATTTTCGTACGAATGGTGTTAATTCCATTCGTTCGCGATTTTCGTAAAAACGGGGTCCATGATTTTGTTCGGCGGCATCTTCAACTGTAAGTTGATTGCATTTGTTTTGAAATGTCTCTGAACAGAAATTGACCAATTGGAACGTTTTACACGTTCCTTCGCTAAGGCGGCGCTGGTGGCGACGCTGCTAGCGCCATTTCGAAAAGCGGCGGCGCAGCTGTGAACTACGGTATTGTCGCATCTATGGAACTTTACTTGACTTTGCAAAATAACAAGTATTGTTCTGTAGCGTTAACGCACCTTAATTCATGCTGCGGGAAACTGTAGGAGTATTTCTGGTATTTATGGACCAATCTGTATCGTCTTATTGTGATGCAGGGAATCACAAACCGATGTTTAAAATCAGGGTAATCCACCGCTTCGTCCGCCATGACTATGAAGGGGTATATAAGCCGAACTTGAAACCAACATAGTTGTCGCCGGCAGTAAGCTGGCGACTCGGCAGTAAGCCGACGGTCTATCAGCAGTAAGCTGACTCGGCAGTATTAGCCGAACGGTATATCAGCAGTAAGCTGACTCGGCAGTATTAGCCGATAGTAAATTCGGCAGTAAGCCGACGCGTAATAAATATATGGGCCCATACCCAGTATATATATAATGTACTCATATATTTTTCTCATATTTTATGCCTATATATTTTACAGGGTGAGGCACATCTTTGTGCCTTCACGGTTAGTAATACTGTCAGTCACCTTCTCAATCAGTAGTAATAACCGTATGTGTCAAAATTTTCGCGACCCTACTTGGTCAATATTTTACTGTCAGTAAAAAGCTCATTATCATCGTGAACTTCGTTGAGTGAGGTTCTAAAGTACCACGGATCAAAATGAAAGGCAAAAGCCTATTTGGTGACTTACAAGGCTTATTTAGCGATAATTTCAATACTCATTCGCAAACGGTACGATGATGATTGAGGAAAACAGCGCAAAATAGCTATTGGCGCAATACTGACAGATTTACTGACGAGCGCCCTTGCACAATCAGTATTACTGTCTGTATTTGTCGAAACTGACAGTAGTAATACCCGTGTAGTGTCCCCATCTCGAATATCATCAATATGTCAGCAGCTAGGTAAAAGCTACTTTCAGTTATATGTGAGGATTCCAGAAAACATATGGTGCGTGAATTTGCACGTCACGTTATGGGCGTGTAATAAATACTGTATATGGGCCCATACACTATATACCTATATTTTATGCTAATTCCATGTCCATATATTATTTAACCAATATACGTGTACAGTTTATATGAAACCATTCAGCGATGATTCGTGCGGCGATTGCGCAAGGACTCGTGTACCCCTTACTCATTGTCACACTTCTATGCTCCTATTGCGCTGGAATCCACAGAACTCATGTACCCTTACTCAAGGGTGACTCGCAAAATCTTGAAGCGTCCATATTGTTATTTCACCAGTTTGCCAAATTTGAATTTAAAAAAAAATTGAATTGCGTTGAGCACCATTGAATGGAGCTTCATTGTTCGAATTTAGAAAATTTCTTTTCCTATTTTTTTTAAATAAAATATTCATTTTTTTCTAGATAACGTTACTTTCGATTGAGAAATCGTGTAAGCAATCACCATGTGCAAATTTGCTATTTGCATTTTCAAACTATTTGCTCAGATATGTTCTGTACGTCATTACAAGATGTCCTTGCACTTACTTTTAAATGACCTGAAGTTCCTGAACGCATAAATCTTGTTCTTAACGGTCCAAAATAAATAACGATAGCTTGCAGACTTCAAATAATAACTCAAATTTTAACGAACATATACACATGGACTGGGACTTTGACTAGCATCCTCAGACCGCTTGCAACAACTGATTGTAATAATGATTAATGTTCTGAATTTCTGGAGCTAGACAATGAATTGCTCTTGCCACGTTTTATGGTATGGTGAAGAATTGTACGTTGGAGAACTGGACATGTAGTGCACTGTGCTGTCCATTCTTTAGACCCTATTCCCACAGCAAAAAGAATTTGATCGTTTATTGCCATGACGGGGGATTTATAGAAGATGGAAGTATTTTCCCTTTCAAGTCCTTTTAGACCAAATAAATATCTGCAGGTTATTTCAACAGTAAATTTCTACAGTCTGCACGTCTCAAATGGTTTTTACTCGGAAAATCGTCTGCCTTTTATCGATCAGAATTCAAGGTGATGTGTTATCCAAGTCAGCGTTTGAAGACACTGACAGACATTAGTGAAATGTCAAATTGCGCATGAAATGTTGCCCTCTTTTTCAGTCTTTTAAACAGTTGATTCTAGAAAGTAAACTGATGTCCATATCAACTGTAGTTGGCATGGTGAATGATGCTCGAATCATTAACATCAGATGATGATTGGTGATAAGTGGAGATGAAATGATGTGGTTTTCATCTATGTACAGTATAGGACGGAACGTCTGATTATAGCTTAATTCCCTTGTGCATTTTGCTCTTAAGCACCATTACTTTAATTTGTTGAAGAGCTGATGGCTATAAATAACTTGCATTATAGTAAAGGAAATATTTCACGGTGTTTTCAGACAATTACGACGTGGAAAGAACACGAAATTGCAGAATGAATTAATGTCTTGGAAATTGTTCTTACACTAACTTTCATTGGTTTAGGAAACCTTTATGAAGTTAGTGGTGAAAAAACCAAGACTTCAGTTCATGTGGCAATCAGGGTGTCTACCGGCCATGGAAGTCATGGAAACGTCATGAAATTTACATCAGGGTCATGGAAAGTCATGGAATTTTTGGCTTTTCGTTGATTCATAAAATAAAAATTTGGGTTTAAATTCTTTTGTATCACATTTCCGATAAAAAAAATCGCGTACGGCGAGTTTTTGGCCAATAATCATGTCGTCACAGTAGTAGATAATGTTTATGAAAATCTCTATTTAGTTGTGACGTAAAACTTGAACGACCTAATAGGCATGGGAAATTTTTTTGAAGTCATGAAAGTCATGGAATTTGCAATGCCAAATCCGGTAGACACCCTGGTCATGGAAGTCTTGGAAAAGTCTTGAAAATTATATTAGGGTCATGTAAATCTTTCCCTTTAATTGATTGACAAAATTAGAGCATCGTGAACAACCACATAGTGTAATAGGCATGTAACAAATTTTTGAAAAAGTCATTGAAAAGTCGTGGAATTTGCCATGACGCCCTGATAATTGCAAGAAATTATATTTTCTTCTGAGCTCTGCTGTTTATGTTTTAAGGCGCAAAACCTGAAAATGCTCTTTATTCGTGATTCAGTTGATTTCAAGTAGCTACCTTTTGTTTTCCAGGTCAAAGCAGAATCTGCAGAAAAGGCAACAGAGAGCGAAGCTCAGCCATCAGCCCTTGATGCTTCTACCGCTTCAGAAGCAGTCACGGACACGTCTGCAGTGAACGACTCTGTCATAGAATCTTCCTTCGTAGAATCGCCCGTTGTCCCGGAAAAAGCGAAAGAAGCTGAAGCTGTGCCAGTGGAAAAGCCGACAACGCCCGAAAAAGTCCAGGAGCCGGAAGTAACAACAACCATCCAACCAGAGCCTGTCAAAGAAGTTGCAGCTCCAGAGAAGGTTGCGAGTGTAGCAGCACCCGTGGTAAGCGAGCCCGTTGTGGAAGTTAAGGAACCCGAAGCTGCCGCGGTTATTCCCCCACCAGTGGAAGAAAAATACGAAGCACCTATTAAGTCGAGCACCCCAGAACCACCGGTCACCGCAGTCCCGCAAGCCCTTCTTGAGGAAAGTCTTCCACCACCACCGACGCCACCACCCGTGCGCGAAGCTGAAGTCGAAGTCAAACCGGAACCGGAATCAAAGCCAGTCTGCGAGGATGCCATCCCGTCGCCACCACCAACTCCCCCGCCAGTTGCCGCAGAGGAAAAGTTCGAACCGCAACCTGAGCCACTAGAGGTCCATCAGGAGGTTGAAATTGTGCCACCACCAGTCTTGGAGGAGGAAGTGCATGAGCCAGTTGACAAAAAGGTTTGTTTTTGGGAAAATGTTTGGGTTTGTTGAATGATGATGGACAGGGAAATTAAGCTCCTGTAATTTTCTTGCAGGAACAGGCTCCAGAAGCTGAAGACTTCGTTATTCCTCCACCGGACTTGCCAGAGGAATCTCATCCACAAGAACCAATTCTTAAGGAAGAAATCGTGAGTTGATCTTGATTCTTAACTCTGTGAGCGTTGGTTAAAACTTGATGTCATTGGTAATCATGACTTCACTTCTCAGACTACAAAGGACGATGTTAGCGGCAAGAACGGTTGCTACCCCATTGAACTGACATGGGCACATGGCGGCAATACAGTGGCTGTACGAGGGTCGTTCACGGATTGGGAAAAGACAGTGGAGCTGCTAAAAAGGTATGACATTTTTGAGCGAAATGGTTTAGCAATTTGAATTTTGTATCAACGAGCGTTCTTTTCTCTTATCAGGGATGGCTTATTTGCAACCACATTGGATTTAAGTGCGGGCGAACACTACTTCAAATTCCAAGTGGATGGCGATTGGAAGATCGATAATGATCAGGTACTAATGAGTGACTTGGTGCAAGATTATATAGTTCTTATTTAGAATCATTTTGGTTCAATGAAATATCGAATTAATGTAATTCGAGACTTAGTTTACTCATGCAATTTTTTTATAGTGAAGGGCTCCTTCATTTAAAAATTACAACTATCACATGGTGACTAGAAACCTGAAAACTTCAAGGAATTTTATATTAAACTTTGAATTCTGAGAGAATTTTTGAATTAAAACCTCTTTTGAATTAAAACCTATCATATTTTGTTTGCTCGTGATAATCTGAGACATCAATATAGAAATGATTGGCCTGATAATCAATTTTACCATTCCTCAAAAACTATCACATGGTGACTACCAACCTGTAAAACTTGAAAACTTCAGGGAATTTTATAGTGAACATGGAAAACAGCTAATTTTTAATTGAACCCTATCATATCTTGTTTTTTCTCATGGTAATTCTGAGAAATCAGTAGAAAATTGATTGACCTTATAATCAATTCTACCATTCCTCAAAAACTATCACATGGTGACCACCAACCTGGAAAACCTGAAAACTTAGGGAATTTTCTGTTGAACGTGGAAAACAGAATTTTGAATTGAAACCTGTCATTTTTTTAACATCAAAATTAAAATTGTAGTTTGTTTGCTCATGATAATTCTGCGAAGTTCAGTGCAAAAATAATGGGCCTGATAATCGATTCTACCATTCCCCAAAAATTCAGCATTTGTCGTTGTTTTTCTAAAAA
The DNA here is from genome assembly GCA_034687865.1 of Kryphioiulus occultus. NCBI lineage: Eukaryota > Metazoa > Arthropoda > Diplopoda > Julida > Julidae > Kryphioiulus > Kryphioiulus occultus. The sequence goes on from JAQGAF010001492.1 coordinate 8,992, forward strand.
AAATGTGCCTGCGGCATGACGCATTCCTAAATTAATCTTGATGCATAATTGGAAATTTAAAACATTGCCATCAGTCCTGCCTTTGATATTAATATTTCTGAAAAACGTTGTCGAGATATTGCACATCTAATTCACCCAGGTGTGTAATTCGCCTAAAATTCATTATTAAATTAGAATGTAACCCTGGGAAACTCAGCGAATTCTGTTTTCATAAATTAGTAGTCACCATGTAGCATCTATGGACTGTTGTTGATGTTGCCTCTCAAGAGCAACCTACTTATTTCAACATTATCCCCACATGCAGTTTGCTTTCTCTGCTGTCACTATATGCTGACAAAAGCAATCTCCAGAGGGCACCTAATTGATTGGCAATTCAATCTTTTTCAGCCCACTGTGCAACTCGATGGTCAAGGAGAAGTGAATGTCCTCGTAGTGAAAGGAGATGCGAGCGAGGAATGAAGCTGAGGACGTAATTGCCGTACAGATTACTCCAGAGTCACCCCGAAGATTTTGTTGCCTCCAAACTACTCTTACCCACCAGCTCCCTCCTTCCTGTGATGGACCTTCGTTCATTCAAAACGACCATTTCTGACTGCGGGTTTCATAAATCATAGCTGCCTGTTACATTCCCATCGGACACTTGTAATCACAGATTGCTTGCTGCTAAAATATTCCCTCGGTATCAACCGGATGACACCTGATGTGGAAATGCCAATTTTCAACATTTCTGAAGCTATAAATTTGATTTTTTGCAAAGATTTGCGGGCTTCTGCAGTCCCAGTCCCAAACAAGCGCTAATGTCGTCTTTTTCCACCTAGAGGAACAATCCGGCATCATTTACACCATGCCACCAGAGAAAGACATCATCCACACTGCAGGCTTATCCTTCAACGTTAAGGACAATTTAGAAAGACAAGTCGAATATTTTTGATCATACCACACATCTTTTAAATGCATTCTGAATATTCACCGCATGGAAAGTCTGATATCACCCAAATTCCATGACCGCCATGGCAACCAGGGTATTTCGGAATTCCTGAATCCATTGTTCATTATCTTTCCAACAGTCAGTGGCCTTTTCCGTGGTTTCTCCTAAAAGGCCACTCCTCGACTTGCAGTACCGCAATTTCATAGCGTACTCAAATTGGGCAACTTTGATACAAGGATAAGACTGCATTATCTTCTTCAGCATGAACTTCATCTCTAATCTGCACAAAGTTCCGGTACCTCGGGAAGGAGTAGTAGGACTGTGAGGCAAGAAAACAAAACTTTTTCTGGAGTGCGCTCGTGGGTATACTTTTTGAAGAAAACTTTTCTAGTGGAACGGAGGACATTGTCGATGGGCCAAACTCTTGCTGCCCGTGTTTGTTTCCGCTGATCGTGTGGGTGTCGACACAGTTTAGTCAGTCGCAAATGGCGGCGAACTTTGACGTGCCACGAAGAGGCAATCGACAATGGAGAAGAAGCCGTATCATTACTCGTGTACGTGTTAGCAAAAAAAAACCCGAAAAATCGATTGCTGTTTTTAGCAAGTTTGTGTAATCGCGCCCTGTTAACCCTTGCCCCTCCTGTCGCTCCAACTGGTCACATCTCGAGTCTATATATTGTTGATGTAACTTAACCTTCTTAACAAGCCCAACATTGGCTCTTGGCGCGTGAATGCAAAATTACTAATAGCTATTGTTGGCCGTCTGATGCCTTTTTTAGCCATTTTTTCTTTTTTGGCCGAATTTTGGCCACGAGCAAAATCCTGCCATTTTGCGGGGATTATGTTACTGATTAAATACGTCTTTTTAGATCGATGCATTTGCCTCTGCAAATGGGTTTCCTAGGATTTTTTTTCTGAAGCCCAGTTAAGAATTTTCAAAAAATTTAACTTTACTATTTGTGCCAGTTTTTTTGAGAACCGTTGTGACAGCTTGTGATCCAATTCAGCCACTCTATATGGTAAAAAATGGCATAATGGCATGGGCGTTAAATTTGTGTCCAATCAATAGTAATTGTGATTAGAATGTAAAATTTCTAATTATTGTGGACCACGTCATGGATGAACCTGATCAATTCATGTTATTAACTTCAATAAGACAAACTGACTGCTGTATTATGACGTGAATTGTGTGCAAATGCCATTCTACCATTTTCGGGATTGCCCAGGCATCCTATCACTTTTCCCTCTATTAATATTTCAGACTTAACGTCATGGTGCTATAGAGGGAAACCGAATTAATTTCAATTAACTAATCGAAATCGTGAATTGTCATTCGAATGGGACATAATTTACAAGAATTTTGCCGGTCAAAAATATTCCTAATTCTCGTTGGTGTTGTTTGACTTGTCACGCTACTTACTGCTTGACATTGATTAGTGAAATTTCAAGAGATTGTTTTCCCTGTTAAATTTGCCAAATTAGGTTGACATATTTTGAATGCAGCGCTTTGCATTTCTACTAAAGGAACCACATAACTAAAAATAAGTTATTTCATAACTGAAGTAACTGCTGATTAAAGTGAAATGACTCGCGCTCAATTGGACCTTTTAATCGTTTTTGCCTTAATCTTATGTCTGACCATGAAACTCAACAGCTCAATTTCTGTAGATTTCGATTTTTTCGATTTGCTGGCGAACTTTTTTGATACGTTTGTCAATTTCTTCTACTTAGCGTTTTTATACGAATAATTATTGCTAGCACTTGCACCACTACAACAAATTCACCCCAATGCTCCCGACCACTACTTTTATTTAGTAATTATGGCTTCCAGTGAATAAATTTGTATATAATAGTTTTGCACAAATTAGTTTAACCCACAGACAATTTTTCTGCAAATTTTAACCAGCCACTTTTGAAAACCACCGGAAAACGAATGGCTTCCAAACTTTACTACTGCCAAATTCATTGGATAATTGGTTGTTTACCATATTTTCTAGAACGGATCATCGATGCCTTTTTGTAAAAGTTGGAACCTTTTATACACAAAGGGATTTTTAAATGAATTTGGTTTTTATTTGTTTTTAATACTGGTGATTATTAGCCATTTCCTACGAGGCATGACCAACTGCATATTGGAATCTGGATGCACATTTACAAGCAGTCATTCAGCGACATTTTATAATGAACTGTTAGCCTACATTTCTCCCCATTCCACTGTTCTGATCTACAGCTAGCATGTGCTTTTAGTGCGATAACTGAAATTGTACTATGGCCCACTCGTTCTTTGCAGTTGGCCAACGTTCTAGCAATAGTTAAAGTAGCTTGCATTAACATAACACTTATAAGTCTATCTTCCCAATTATCATGGTTGCAATTTTTGATTATTTTTCGTTGTTTTAATGCAGATATCATTCAATTGTATCAACTGCTTTTCTCTCGCTCTTTCTCCTTCCTTTTGCTGTACTGTAAATTCACTGTGTACCAATTTAAGATAAAATAAGAAGAAATAAGTTGTCCTTGGCTTTGTTGGTTTATTTTTTGAAGAATTTAATTTTTGTAGTTTCTCCAGCCTTGTTTCTTATAGAAAGAAGATTTACTTGAATGACCAATATAGCATTTTATCCTCTGGCCAAATGGACACATCTGAAAACTTATACAAATGGATGTGATAAGCTACATAAATGCGAGATACAGTATGTCAGATTCGTATTTATCTGTAATTTGGTTGGATTTTTGGCATCATATGCATTTGAGAATGTCATTTATGGACGACCCTGCATGAATATATCAAACTAGTGGCGCTCCTTGCGCTCTTTGTTGCGACCATTTCTCTACAAACGGTCATGCGGAGGCATGTGTGTAGATCTGAATATTGGTTTGGGTTCATCTAGGATTCGTTGATCGTATTTTTTATATATTGTAATTAGAAACTTTTAATTATCTGCTTTAAAAATGGAAGAAGACGTTTTGGACATTCTGGATAATTTAGGGTAAGTTCCACGCTAATGAAATCATTTTTAGAGGAATTCATCTTTGTAAACGCCGGATGTGATCGCAACATGATGTAACAGAACAACAAAGGGTTGCAATCATAAAAAGAGAAGGTTGACGATTACCACAAATGTTATGAAGTAGCCTAAGCTTAGCCTTGGCTCAAATGAACCCAATTTTTTCTTAATAATACTTAATTGGCGAAGGTGATGAGACAATTAATATAATAATAAAACTTTCGAATTTGCAAGGATGTCCAGTGAGAATGTCAAAATAATATAGCCCAACGAATTTTTGAGATTGCTGTTTATGTACTTCAGATACTCAGGATCATTGCTGGAACAAGATGTGTTGAAAAAGGCTATTGAGGAAGGCCCCAAATCGATTATTTATACTCAGCTGGTGGAGTGGTTAAGCAAAGAACTGAAAGCCCTATACAAATTGGAAGACAGTGTCAATGCGATAACAAGTGAGTTACTCTACGCTACATGTACCTAATAATGCTAATCAACCAGGTATTTGACACCGTAAGTACCGTGAGCTAATTTACCGATGTCGGGCTTCCAACTTTCTACTTGAAATTACATGTATGTTTCTGTAATTTGTGTGGCATTCACATTGCAAGTTGCTTAGTTTTGTCAGTTGGTCAGTTGATCGACCAACAAATATTAGCTGCAGAAATACCCTGAACCCCCTCGCTGTATTATAAGCATTCTAAATGTGGCTGAAAATGTTGAATGATCCACAATTAATAAATCGTGATGGATGTGTGGTTTAAAATTCCAGATGCGGAGGATTCAAGCTCATTCTTGCTCGAGGTCAGCAGCTTTCTCAAGGAATTGAGTAAGTAGTTTGTGAATTTTTCCAGATTTTCGTCAACCTCAATGAGGTTTTGGTCATGTCAGAATGTCGCACACCTTGAGTTGAAATGATCAATGTAGTGAAAAATCCAAATACTCCATGGAAACTACATGGATACTCCAAACCTTTGGAAAGTCGATCCTAGTACTGTGTCAGTAACCTCCCCTTGAATTAGTCTCATGTTTACTTGCAGATTGTCCTCATTCTTCACTCATGGAAGGTACCATTAGTCAAAGGTTGAACTCTGTGGAGAGCAGACTACTATTACTAGGTAGGATGTTGACTCTGTTTTATATTTATCGTACCTACTGACAGAGTAAAATCGCCTTTGACTACATGTAATGGTTAATTTCATGTACACCTGTAGTTTATTTGGGTACTGAATTGGAAACTGCCCGCATATTAACGGATCAGGAACCGGATGGTCCAAAGGGCATGGCTGTAGAATTGGTAAATAAAATCGAGTTTGGTTAAATTGTTACAGTATTAACATTTTGGTTTCTGGTTGTTGAGATTTTACTGATAGTTTCTGTTTAATAGTCTGAAAGCTCTACGGCAAACGATTTGAAGACTATGTTAATAGCCCTGGGATTTCCTAAACCACCACCTGACGTAACAGCACAGCAGTTATTCACCAAAGTAGAAGCAAAGGTAGGCAAACCATTGTTAATGCCCCACAACATAGTTTAAACTATTTTGTAAGTAACTGCAATAGCTTGCATTATGTACATTTTCAGTTAAAGGAAAATCTCAGCCAACTACCTCCTCAGGTGATTAATAAGCCTCTATTCATCGGTGTCCTCAGTCCAAAACAGTGGGAGATGCTCACGCGAATTCATGTTGATATGAAGGGGGAATACCGGTTCCGCAGGGAAATGTTGTTGAAACGATTAGATGTTACAGTTCAGTCATTCCAGTGGTCTGGAAAGGCAAAAGTGAGTATTTGACAACTACATGTATCTCTCCCTTTCTACATTTAATGATGCTAACGAAGAAACTGTCAATAAGATTCTTAGAATGACAGCTACTAACTTGCTTGGTATTTTGGCTTTGGCAGAGTAAACAAAATGAGATTGTAGCAGCCTTTGGAAAAACACGACGCCAGCTTGTCGTCGAACCTAACGTCAGTTTGGCTGATCTACTGGCTGCTCGTGAAGGTATCGTTCTCATTTTTTCTATTGATGTACCTGGTTTTACTTTCGTCTTGATCACTACCTGACCTGTCTACTTTGTGTAGATCTGATTATTTTGGAGAAAACCAGTAATGCCAACGTTCGTAAAAACACCTCTTCGGCCGTCAACAAAGTGATGATTGGAAGAGTTCCTGACCGAGGTGGAAGACCAAGCGAGCAGCAGCGACCTGCACCAGAAATGCCTAGCTGGCAGAAGAGAACAGAAGCTCCGGGTTAGTTCACCATCTTCATTTTTCCTTAAACAATAGTCTCCAATGGGATACGTTGGGATGAATCTTTTTGAACAGTTTATTTTGACGGGATGGAATTTGGTGGATGGAATCTCTAAACAAAACTACCACGGTGGTAGAACCTGTCATTCCAATTCACGTATGGAACTACCGAGTCCATTTGGATCCATATTATTGGTCTTATTTCTTGCATACCATCAGACGTTGGAATCTCTTCTGAAGGACGGTCTTAAGCTTCAAGAAATTCAATTTAACAATGATGATGTTGAGCATCCTAATGCCGTGACAATTGACAATTAAATTTGGTTGATGGATTACTCCCCCCTACCGCATGGTATTTTTGTTAAAAAATTTCGCCAACGGCGTTAACGTCATTATGAAGGATTTCTTTATATTTCAAAGCAAAAGTCCTCAAAAACGCTGTGTTTGAGATCTAGTGATTTCAACCACTAGTGTTTGCATCATTAGAAATATTAATACACTAAAATCCAATATTTCTTGGAATTTTTCAGCAATCTCGCCTATGGCAATCTCTTGATTATTATTGTTGTTATTTCTTCTTACAACATTTTGGGATAATTCCATCAATTCGTGATCAGATCTAAAATTTCCCCGTATGGTATATTTGCTTGGATAAAACCTGTACAAATCTGGAAAACCTGGAAAAGACAGGGAAATTCAATTGAAGATTTGGCTAGCCATCCTGACAGAAAAATTCAAAAAATACAGTTAATTGTAGTGTGGCATATAAATTTAATTTTATTACATGTGACATTTTTTATTTGATAAGTCAGGGAACTTAATCAGATTCGGTCAGGGAAAGTCAGGGAAATTGAGTTGCAAATTTTGGTATGAACCATGCAGGAACTTAAACTTTTGATGACGCTGTTTGTTAAGTTCCTATAACTGATTTTAGGAGGTGGTCGAGGAGGAGGAGGTGGTGGCCGTGGCGGAAGAGTGCAGGGCGGTTGGTCCGGCGGTGGAGGAGGGAGAGGTGGAGATCACAGGAGTCGAGGTGGCGGTGGCCGCGGACGAGGACGGGGCGAGCACAACCAAGGTTATTCAGGAGGTGGGCATGGCGGAGGCCAGCAGAATGCCTATGATGCGGCTGGTTGCTACTCGTACCGAAGTTGAGGTAAAAGAACAGATTCATTTTTATTGCTCACCTTTAATTTTCGCCTGAAACCCAATTCAGTCGACCGAAGGTTCCCCCTCATGAGTACGTTCCAACTATTTATTGTTTCTATGTGCGCCAATTAACTCAAGCAAGCACCTTGAATTCCAGGTCTGTTTATTATAATAGGGGTGATGCGCTAATGTACAAACTTGTCTGAAATCAATTAAAAAACAAGTGGTGATGTTGCAGCACAGAGGCAGTGATTCGAGTTTTTCTCATGACGATGGATGGGCTCATGGGCTTAATGTGATGAGAGCATTCATCCGATCATGCTGAATGCAAGCAGAAGCAGGGAATTTATCAGCAGATACTTCCAAGATTACTTAAGGGTTTGGGCTGCAGGCCTATGAATTTCAAAGTTATAGATCATCCTGATTTTAGACGTAAAATTTATTGCATTTTTATCTGCATTGGGATCATGCTGTCAAAAATAATTTTTAATCTTACTGCTGGATTATTGCGTCTGTGGTTAATGCGATCGAATGCAATTTGGCGTGTTCCTTGCCCGAAGTAAGGACGTTTCAATACCCGTGAGCACAAAATATAAAAAGGCACAGTCAATGTGCGTTACGCGTCAGAATATCAGCAGCACGTCGGGAGTCTCACTGCTCCCCGGGCTGCAAAAGCAATCTATCTTATAAACCAACACATATACATGAACACGTGAAATGCAATAGAAGATACTGGTATAAAAATGGAAAGTAGACCGCTGAAAGCGAGAATTGCTTCCCGTCCAGTTACAAATATGAATTTCTTACACACTTAGACTAGGTTATTAGCAATGTCCGCACTGGCCTGCGGGCTCAGCTGGCCGTCCACGGCACATGAGCGACAGCAGAACTTGGCGTAGTATTGGTTGTTGCAGTATTTGGCCTTAACGATAAGCCGGCAGTTGGCGAAGTACGGGTTGTCCGTACAAGCGTCCGGGATGTTGACCCCTGAAAGTAGAAGGGAACGTCAAGGTTGTGCAGAAAAACATTGGCAGGATTTCCGATCTAAATACTGGATCAGCACACTCACCGTTCACTTTGATGGTAAGCGTTGAAGTTGCTGTGTTGTAAAAATTTGCCGCTTCGCACTGGTAGGTTCCAGAATCCATGGGCAGCGATGATTTGATTAGCAAAGTGCCGTTGCCAAACACGAGGACGCGTTCGTCCGTGTGAAGCAGCGAGCCGTCCTTGTACCAAAGGGTCCTTTGGCTTCCGGACGTCAAGCAGTCTAGTTGGATCTCGCTGTCAGGGGCGAACATGGTCTTGTTTGTGGTGATTTGGGCAGAAACATTCTCTGTAACAATATTATTACTATATATTAGATAGTGATTACATGAATGGCATTCATCCAGTCTGTAACTGCACACTGAATCTTTCACACGTGAGAAATTACTAATTTGAGATTAGTTTATTAGTTTAGTAATGATTATTAGTATTTTAGAAGCAGTCTATGCAGCCAGTTTCACAACTGCAAAGTGTAATGTGTTTCTATGTGATACATTAGGGGGTGTCAATCCTAAACAAAAATGTCATTGAAATTGACTAATTGATGTGTGCATGTGCATATGGCTACCAAAACCTGAAAAATCGGGTTTGGTAGTCAGTTGTGGATGCCCACACCAATTAGTCAATTTCAATTAAAATTATTTTTTAGGATTGACACCCCCGAATATCTTTTACTATTACTTAAGATTACGCAATTTCGACATCAAATTTCAGTAGTCGTATTGTTTCGAAATTTTTTCAAAGCGAGTTATTTCAATAAGCTGTTTTGTACCTTGCAATTGTGAAACTCATACCACGTGCCTTACCTCTGTCGTTAGACACCTGTGGGGGTGCCTGAGGAACTGGAGGCCACTGCACACCACTGTTAGCATCGTGCAAACCATCATGCGAGACAGAAGGAGGAGGAGAAGAAGAAGAATCAGAAAGAGGTGTTGCATAAAGAACATCATTGAAATTAGTATTCTCTCCTTGGTTATGGTTAGCATGATCATTAAGATCCGTTCCCTGGTTATGGTTATTGCGATCGACAGGCTCTGATCCTTGGTTATGGTTATTGTGATAGTTAGGTTCTGATCCTCGGTAAAGGTTAGTGTGACCGTTAGTATCTGGTGCGCTCCTCTGCGGCTCATTTGATGTCAGATCGGCTTCATTGCCGAAATATTTCAGCTTGGCCTCAGTTGGATCCAGAACGGGTGGCCCATCTAGGTACACTGTAATCTCCCACACGGCAACTTGCCCTATGCCATTGTAGGCTCGGCACTCGTAAGGCCCAATGTCTTGCATTCTCATTTGCCGAATTTTCAGGGAGTAATTGTTGTATTGCTCGTAGCGTTCACTGGTGCGGGGCAACATGAGCTCTTCGCGCCACCAGGTGACAGAGGGTCGAGGCCACCCTTGAGCTTTACAATCCAGCATGCAAGGCTTGTCAATGGGTGCTACTACTACTTTGATACCACCAATAATGCGTGCGGGAGTAGGAACTGGGTCTAGAGATGAGAAAACATTCCAAGATAAAAGTAAGAAAATACAACACAGAACTGAAGAGTTCTAACAGCTACGAAGCGAGGCACTTTCTCGATGATACAAAAACTGTTGTTGAAAAAAATTCCCCATTTTTGGCAGTAGTGTATTCAGGGTTTCCCCAGGCCTGGAAAACCGGAAATGTCAGAGAAATGGGAAGTCTGAGACAATAGATTTACTTGGAAAAAGTCGGGGAAATTCAACCTAAGTAATACATTTTACGAAGGTGGTTAATGTTGAGCACAAAAAAATAAGAGATAACGAGCAATTCTGTGGAAGAAATAAATAATGAAATTGTCCATTTAATTTCCTGCTTCCTAATGAAAATTTGTGTCCTACCTCCTATTTATGTAACACGAGCAATAAATATAGCATACCTTTCATTGGCATATGCTGTATTTTTCCATGTTCAGTGGTCAGGTCTATCAGGGAAATTGGTTTTAAAACCTAGAAAAGTCAGGGAAATGGGAATAGTCTGGGACAATAGATTTACTTAGAAAAAGTCAGGGAAATTCAACCTAAGTAATACGTTTTATGTAAGTTGACAATTTATTCTCTGGGGGAACCCTGATACAGTTTTCATGTTTATGTTCGAATTTGTTATGGCGTGAAACTATAGTTTTCGGTAGTATAATGATACATCGTTACTTTCCGTTTTTTCGGTGGCCACGGTGAGAGCTATTCAAAATGTCATATTTTTAAAGTAAAGTCGGCTTGTGCCTTGTCTCTGGCAAGTCATGCAATCAAATTTATCAAGTTAGTTGTTGAAGAAATGAAATTCGAGTGCATCGACAGTCCTTCAGGCATTTGCAGGCTGAATCTTGCCACAATTTTCTGGAAGAATATGTGCCGAAAAAGAAAAGGTAACACGCAGGTGACCAAGCACCGAGACCTACCTGGCACAATAAGCCTTATGGCCTTTTCAGCCTCGCCGCTTGGATTTCTTGCAATGCACACAAAGTTGCCAGTATCAGTGGCTTGCGCTCCATCGATATGCAACGAGCCATCCTCCAGCAACTTAAATCTGGACGTTTCGTTAGTGACATCAATCCGGTGATTGTCGGTTCCACGCCATTCGATCGCTGGATGTGGATTGCCTTCAGCAGTGCAGGGCAATACGACAGTTGAACCTGAAGAGGTGGCGATTTCGTGCTGTTCTGACACGATGCGGGGCGGAGCTTCTGAAATGAAACAAGATATTAAATTAACGGGACTAGGCTGAGTCACTGGGAGACAGTAACGACTCTTTGACTTACCTACTGGTGGCTCTGGTTGTCGGGTTGGAGGAACTGGATCTGATATGAGGATTAAATGGTAAAGAAATGAAATGCTTGATGGTGTAATGTTGATCGATATGTTTGAGTTATTTGATTCATTATTTCTATTTTAGTTTTTGAATTATACCCATGGAGGGTGCAAGTAACACGAGGAATGTGCTACTACTATGCATACTGATTGTTCTCAAGAGGAAATTAAAATGCAAAGCGGAAAAAATCCTTGTGGATATTCTGTGAAATTAAGAGCATGTGGTTGTGCTTCATCTCGGCCAGCATACGTCTATGAAAAATTGGGTAAGTTTTTAATTTTGATATTCAATTTTAGTAGGATTGTTTGTTTTCATTTGAGTGTTAAGGCTGACAGTGCTGAGTGTATCTGTAAGGGGATTTTGTTACAATCTTGGGTGTAATTTGGTTTTTACAAACCTGGTGTACCTATAAAAGAACGGTAATCATTGTTAGAACACTAGAATTCATGTGAATTATTTTCACATGGCAATAATGCTTTAATGCTTACACGTCGGTTCCGCACAAGAATATCCACATCCATTGAAGCAACACTTGTCCCCACTGAAGCAGTCTCCGTCTTGTTGGCACTGCTGGTCACACGTGGCATTTGTATAACTTTCAATCGGTGGACATTGGCACTGCGATTCTGTTGAATGCGGGATGTTAGTTTGGTTGTTGTTTTTTGGGGTCAACTAAACATTTTATGTGAAATGTTACCAGGCAGGCCAGGAACGCAGGTGCCTTCTGGATAGCCATGGGTTGAATGCGCGAGGCATTGGAGTCCTTCTTCACAATTCACTCTCTTTACACGTAATAAACAGGAAATGCAACTTAGTTTGCAAGATATTAAAAATGTAAAGCTTGCATGCGGAAGATAAATTATGTACTTGGCACAAAGTATGTAACTTATCTTCCTCTCATAATTCATTCAACACGTATCACAATGACATGTTTGGATATGGGAATGGTCAAGTATTATTTACAGTAATTATCTTTCTGGGTGCAACTAATAATACACGATAACGGTGGTTAACCAAATGCAGATCTTCATTGGTTAAAATCGCACTTACCGCACATGGATCTAAACAGTGACAAATTGTGCAATTTGTGCTGCTATCGATGAGCCTCTCTGGGCCAAATGGACAGTCTCGAGGACATTCGACGGGGTCGGCACAAGCTTCGTCTAAATGAAAACTCCATTAATACTGTCCTCACATTATTTCAATTTGCTGGAACTTATGTCAATTGATATTAACGAAAGGTTTTATGCATTTGTGCATAGTATTTGACTTTTGTGCCTCGTTCTGGATAACAAACGAGTATAATACGCCATGCTATAGTTATTACAATATAAGGACCATGTTAAGACTGCAAATATTTGGCTATGTTATTATCATGCACATTCAGATTTCAAACTTAAGGATTCATTCAACAAATGCACCATCCTAGTTTGCATGAATAAAACTGCGAGAATCTCGCAGATGTACTTGCAGAAAGAATCATCCATTTAGCTAGGTTGAGATAGTGACGACTTACGTTTCCGTGGAACACATGCAGCGTGACAATGTTCTAGTGAGTAGAAATGATTGGCATTGCCTCCACAGCCCCCATACGTAAATTCTTTGCATTGTGATGTAGCACGATCGTAAAACCAGCGAGTGTGCAACTCAGTGCAAGGTCCACGATCTTCTGGCAGGCGGCACAGATCTTTTTAATTATTTAGTGGGGTTAGTTTTTAGAGGAAAAAAGAGAGTGATTTTAAGGAACAGCAAAACATTATTGGAAAGGTTGGCATGCAATAAGTGCAGAACCGATCATCCATTCATGTTATCAATATGACTTCAGTGCCCTTATCACAACAAAGGTTAAGTCGGTACTACTGCAAAAGGGTTTTTCATCATCAATTCCCATGTATGGGGTTAATCCAGGTTGCATTTCTGTTAATTACCTGTGACGTTTGCGGGTTCCGGCAAAGAAGGACCTACAAAAACGTAAAATGGACAAGTTCAAGTCTGAAATCTGTCTGCACACTTCATAATTTCATGTTGACGGGTTAAGCCATTTACCATTATGTTGCCCATTGACCAGACAGATATCTTTGCATTCACGATCCGAAGAGAACCTGTTTGCGTTGCCTTGACATCCCCCGTAGACGAACGTTTTACAGATGTTTTCCGAGGAATCGTAATACCACTTTTCAATGTAATTCGTACAAGGTCCATGGTCTTGATTCTCCAAGCAAACATCTGGAAACATAAGTAACCATCACGCTGAAGGAAGTGAATTTGCAATGTCTGAATTTGAAGGTGCCAAACAGCATGTTAGTTTATGAAATTCTCACTATAGGAGCCGTGCAAATATTACGTAAGGCACCAGGGGGTCCGTGGATTTTTCTCCATGCACTACGTAACATTTTTTAAGGACCAGAATATCTTGAAAATTCTACCGCAGTGTTGCAGCTATAGACATCAGCATTAGCTGATGTACAAAATTAACTATTCTGAGTTCTGCAGTTCAGATTTGCAATGGATTGGTGGTGTCTGAACCAAAAACATTGTCATCAGTAATATATTGCAGAATCAATAACAAACGGTACACTTGGTCCTGTATAACCTACAAGTTACATATAAAATCCATGGATGAAAATAAAAATTGTGTACATTCGTATGTGTTACGTAACACTAGGGGTGGGTAGTCTACAAAGTGTTACGAGGGGTGGGTGGGTCTCTAAAAAGGTAAGAAATTGCCTTCCGTAACATATGCACGGCCCCATAGATTTGCTGCACTGGCTTAATTTTCTATAGAACTTATCGCCACCCTTACTTATGCCGCGGAAGTTACCGCAATATCGTTCGCACGCTTCTTCTGACTCAAACCTATTTGCATTGCCTTCACACCCGCTGAAGATGAACGACAAGCACTTGCGCTGACCAGCGTCATAATACCAGCTGGGAATGGTGGACATACAGTTTCCAGGACTGCTAGGCATGGCGCACACGTCTGAAAAGGAAGACCAAATTGATTTCACTCTATGGGTATAACCATCTGATAATAGCCTAACTAACCTAGACACATTGCATACCTGTGATTTCGGTTGGTGCAACCGTAGGCTGAGCTACACATGTTGATTCGCACTCATCAGGACTGTTGAAGCGATTGGCGTTGCCCTGACATCCTCCATAAGAGAACTCCTCACAGGTGTTGGTTTCACCGCTGTAAAACCATTGTCGGAAGGCGCCACTGCATGGCCCATGAACTTTGGGAAGACTGCAAATGTCTGGTGTGGCATATAAAGAATATTGCCGATATAAAACACTGTCATCATCAAGCAGTTATGTGGATTTTTTGATTTGACTTGTACCTTGTGAGGATGAGCAGTTCCTCTCACAGTCCGATGGAGACGAGAACCTGTTGCCGTTACCCTGGCAGCCACCGTACTGGAACTGTTTGCATACACCATCTGTTTTGTCGTAATAGTACTTTTCCATACTGCCAGTGCAAGGTCCGGCATCTTTGTCAAGAAGGCAGAATTCTGGAATTCGAAAAACGTTCAAAACGATGTGTGAGAATGTTGGCCATATCGCACATGGGAGATTCTTGAAGTTTATTAGTTTGGCATACCAATGTAGAAGGGGGTGGTAGTCGCTTGAGTCGGCTGTACTTCAGTTGTATCACGAAGGCAGTGGTTCTGACATTCCTCCCAGCTACCGAAGTTGTTATCGTTACCACCACAGCCACTGTACGTAAAGTTTCGACACTGGCCAGAATGGAGATCATAGAACCATCGTTGCACACGATCGTTGCATTCACCGGGGTCGTAGCTTAGCTCGCAAACGCTGCTTCGAGCTGAAATAATCATTTGACCAGATTAGTGTTTTCAAATCGATAGTGTAAAAAGATCGTATTTTGCAATGGTTGTCCAAATGCTACCAGAACAATTTAATCATTAAACTGTGTACATTTGATAAATAACATGTACGCAGTGAAACCCCTCTATAAGTCGGACCTCTCATTATGTTGGACAGTTTTTCTCTGCACTGGGCATGTGCCGGAATTAATATTAGGGGAAACCCCTCTAAGTGGGACACCACCTACATGTAACTCATAAGATGGACAGTGTTTCATGCACCATCGAGGAGAAAAACCCTTCACTCTAGACATTTTTTGGACGGAAATTGCTTTCTAGTTTTCCAGCGTGGGGTCACAAAAAGCGTCTGAATCACGTGAACCATCATGTTGACAAAATGGCTTTTTATCAGTTTTCCATCACACTGACTAGACATCATGTTGGAGGAGAAAATGTAATTTCCTATAGCATTATTTTATATTATTTGCAGTGTAATATTTTTTGGAAAACTCAGCATGCGCACTAACTCAGGCACTCCTTTAACTCGGACACTTTTAGTATGCACCACAGGCAGGGTGTCCGACACAGAGGGGTTTCGCTTGCATATTAAATGTAGCTCGACTTGAAGTCGAAAAAAATGGAAAGCTTTGCTCGAGAATAGCTTTGTACGTTTGCTAAACTTTCAATAACAAACCATTTAAGATAAACGATAAAACTTCCTGTTCACAATCTTCATTTGGCCAAAACTAAAATTGTGTGCATATCAGTGCACACGAGCAGCACATCCTGCGTAGGCCAATACTTTTAGATATCTGATTATTACCCTTACTCATGCCCTTAACCTTTCAACAAACCAAGTTTTCAAATAATTGTGCAGCAGTCATGCATCGACAACTTACCAGGCTGCGGCTGTACTGCAGTGCATGCCTTTTGACAGTCTGATTCAGTATCAAAGCGGTTAGCATTCCCATCACACCCGCCATAGTAAAATCGACCACATTGTTTGGCCTCTTGGTCAAAGTACCAATAGATTTTGTAGTCGGCACAGGGACCTTGCATCTTCGGTTGCATGCAGATGTCAGTGCCTGCAAAATGAACGAGACAATGGTCAGTTCCTGCTGGTCAGATCTGACGATTCAATTAAAAAATTGAAAAAGTAGAAGTCTCTACCTGCTTCCTTCGGTTTGTGACACGTTCTCTCACATTGCTCTTGAGTGGGGAAACGATTGTTGTTGCCGAGGCAACCGCTGTAGTGGAACTGGCTACATTTCTCAGTGGTGGCATCGTAATGCCAAGCTTCTTCTTTGCCATCGCAGGGTCCAACAACTCGTGGCAGTGTGCAAACATCTGATGCAATGACAAATTTCAAACTAAAATAAGACAAAAGGGCGAATTTGAAAGTCGGTTAAACTTATCGGTACTTTACCTTTTCCTTCAGGAAGGGTACATGTCTGGTGGCATTCCTCTTGACTGTCAAATCTGTTCTCGTTGCCATCACAACCGCCATACCAGAAGCGGCTGCATCCGCCGTAGTCCATGTCGAAGAACCACTTGACGGTGAAGTTGCGACACTCTCCACGCTCTTTTGGTAGACCACACACAACTGAATGAAGTCATGGAAAATTGAGATATTTCAGTCAAATTTATGCAGCTTATGTGATAAAACATTTGGCAGTACAGGGTTCATACCGTCAGGGAAAGTTAGGGAAATGAAATGTGGTCAGGGAAATCTTGGCATACTGGCCATAAAGTCAGGGAAATTCAGGTGGAAGTCAGCGAAATTCATAATGTCTGTAAATTTGTTGTTGCACAACTACTTAGAAATGTTGTATTTGTGATCTACTTTTTCTAAAAATTTCGCCTACGGCGTTTTCATTATCATTCATTTTCCTTATGAAAAACTCACCTAAAATGCATTGTTTTTATGATCTACTTGTGAATATTTCAAAGAAGTCCTCAAAAAATGCGGTGTTTGAGATCTAGTGGTTCCAACACTAGTGTTCGCATCATTATTAATGTTAATACACTAAAAATCCAATATTTTTTGTAATTTATCAAAAATGTCTGCCATATGGTATATTTGCTTGGATCAAATCTTTAAAAATTGTTTCTTGAAATTGTCCGGAAATTTTCCAAAAAGTGTTTGGAAAAGTCAGGGAAATTCAATTGAAGATTTCGCTAGTCTTCATGACAGAAAAATACAAAAAATATGGTCAATTGTAGTGTTGCAGATAAAGTTAATTTTAATTTATGACATTTTTAATTTGATAAGTCAGGGAAATTAATCAGATTTGGTCAGGGAAAGTCAGGGAAATTGAGTTGCAAATTTTGGTAGGAACCACGCAGTCAGTAATGTCATAAACCCTTACAGTGTTTGATATGTCAAATGCATCCTCCATACCCTTCGTCTTCAGAGCAAACTAACCGAGATTAACCAAAAATGCTCACCTCCAGATTTGGCTGGTTTTGCTGGAGCACACCCTTCTGAGTTTGGACCTTGAGCCGCAGTTTTTCCATCGGCACAACATCCATAGTGGGAGGACTCACAGCCGCATCCTGCATGGTCAGGGCCTCTGGCAGCTGTGCGTCCATCGGGACAACAGCCATAGTACCAGGTTTCACAACTGCATCCCGTGTAATGTGGTCCTTGTGCCGCAGTTCTCTGGTCTGGACAGCACCCATGTTCTAGAGTGCTGCAGGGACATCCTTCGTTGTTTGGCCCATGGGCATGTGTGATTTGGTCGGGACAGCATCCGTGTTCTGATCGCGCGCAGCCACATCCTTCGTGGCTCGGACCTGTGGCATAAGTGACTCCATCAGGGCAACAGCCATAAGGAGACGCTTGGCATCCACAACCTTGATGGTCGGGTCCTCTCGCAAAGTTGACGCCGTCAGGGCAACAGCCATAGGGGAATGTTTCGCAGCCACAGCCCTCGAAATACTGACCCTTAGCAGGGGTAATGCGGTCGTAGCAGCAACCAAACGGCGTATCGGAGCATGGGGTGCATCCTTCCCAATTGGGGCCTGTTGCTTCACTGTGCTTATCAGGACAGCAACCGAATGTAGATGTTCTGCATTCACTGACTGTAACGTTAATTGGAATCGGAGGACATCCTTCATAGTCTGGACCGGTCGCTTCTGTAGCGTTGTCCTTGCAGCAGCCAAATGCCGAGTTGGTGCACATCGGTTCTTCTGTTGTAGTAATGTCTTGGCAAGAAAAAGGATCACACAATAGATTTTTGAAAAATTCTGTCGGATGTTTTCAGTACAGTGGACTCCGCTTAATGGGATCACATTAATTGGACCTAGGCTATTTCGATAACAATAGCTGAACGATCCTAATAGTGAATAACAAGAAAAGGCGATCGTACTTAATTTGAATTCTTATGTACATATACATCGCATAATTTAACTTTACAAAGCCATTTGCAACTAAAAAAACCACTTATATTGGTTTGCTTACTATTTTAATGTGTAAATTTGTTAATAAAATTCTCAGATTCATGCATGTATTGTACAGTATTTGAAAATCAGTTGATCTATGCTGTCCACCAAGGTGCTTCTGTCGTCTCAGCATTTTTTTGGTGGTTTCTCGACTAAGATGCACTTTTCATATCCGGCAATTTCAAATTCATTTTCATCAGTCATCTCTGTTTGATTCACAGATAGTCTAGCAAGTGCCGGATTTAGTCATTGAGGCTGCTATTGGAATATTTTCGTCAATGAATATCGAAGATTTGGAAGAATATTCCTCAATTTTCGCTAGTCGTAGCAGACAGGACATAATTTTAGACATTTTCTTCGAAAACTTCTTATTGCTCATGTTTTACGAATCTTCCATGACGGAAAATGATAATAATAAGCGAATTGTTGATTACAATAACCAATGATTTCGCTGTGCACAATAAACAAATGATAATATTATCCGTGATCCCATTAAGCGGAGTCCACTGTATAAAATAACTTTTGACAATTATGGTGCATTCCTTCTTTGAATACTCACTGTCAAGGGTCGCATTTTCAAACTCTAGGTCGTCAATGGTTACATTGTCCAACGAGGGGTCAAGCGTGCTAATGGTTGCATTGTCAAACTCTGGCTCAAGCGTGCCGGTCTCATTGAAGTCTCCATCAAGGTCCAATGTTGCGTTGTCACATCCTTCTCCATCCGGTCCAAGGGCCACTGTGAAATTATCGGAGCAGCAACCGAAAGTGGAATTTTCGCAGTCGTCTCCGAACTGCAGTTGATCGATCCACGTATCCGTCGCATTGTCCATGCACCCTTTGCCATCGGGTCCTTGTGCTGGTGAGATGCCATCCAGGCAGCAGCCATATTTAGTGTCGATGCAATCGATGCCAGATCCGGTATCTTCGCCTTCATCCAGGTCCTTAAATTCGGGTTTGACTTCGTCTTCCACGAAGCAGCCTCCATAACCCGAACCTTCAGCCGATGTGGTCCCATCCGGACAGCATCCAAACTCGCTTGTCAAGCAATCGTCACTCGCTATGAAGTCGCAACCAGCAAACTTGATGCCCGAAGCTGCTGTACTGCCATCAGGGCAGCACCCGTATAAGGTCGAGGCGCACGATTCGGTCACGGGACATCCCAGGTTGTCCGCACCTTTGGCTGGTGTCACGCCATCCGGACAACATCCAAATTTGGCGTCCTTACAGTTGTACACTTTGGGGCATCCTTTTCTGCATTTTGAAAATGAAATTAGTGATCCAGTTCTTAAGTTCAAGTCTCTCCATGGCGACACTAACACCAAATGATGAGCAACAAATGTGTTTACATGTACACCAGAAGGCATGTTCCGGCTTCATACCAAAACTTGCAACTCAATTTCCCTGATTTTCCCTGACCAAATCTGATCAATTTTCCTAACTTATCAAATAAAATTATTACATGTAAGTAAAGTTAACTTTATTTTCCATACTTTGTCCATTCAAGTACCTGTATCTAATATTTTTACATTTTTTCACATGCATATACTATAGCTGATTTGTTTCACAATTTTGATCTCATATTTTTGAAAAAAAATCGCATTTTCATTCGCTGCGACCCTGCGTGTATTTTAGAATTGAGACCGCCATAGACAAAATTATACAAAAACTAGCCCACAAAAAAATTCTAAAAATACTATATAGGTGTTAATATATGAGAGCAATGCCTGGAAATTAACATTTAAGAGAACACAGTCGGCGAAATTTTAAAAAAAATGTAGTCCAATTTATTCAGTCACAAAATTGAAATTTAAAATTTTTTTGAAAATTTTCCCTGACTCCCACCTTACTTTTCCTGACTTTTTGGGGAAAATGTCCAAATTTCCCTAACCAAATTTCATTTTCCTGACCTTCCCAGACTTTCCCTGATGTTGTAAAAAAAAAACACTTTTGCACATTCAAATATGCATAATTGGAAAGTTACCGTTATTGGCCATCAGTCACCATAGAGACACCTGCACTCTTGCAAATACAGTTTTCATATTTACCGGAATGGACCAAGTGCTGGAGTAATGCCATCACTGCAACATCCAAACTCTGTGAGCTCGCAACCATCAACTGGAATGACGTTAGGGCATCCTTCGTAGTTCGGGCCAGATGGAGTCACGCCATCAGGGCAACATCCGTGTTTGGAATCTTTGCAGCCTCCAACAGTCATGATTTCATCTGAAAAATGGAAATGTAATTTCAACCACGATTCATTTCGGCGTATATTTATAAAACATCGTGACTAACCCTCATCGCAAGGATGGGTGTTGCAGGGCTCTCTGTGCAAAGGTTTTTTACTGGCATCACAGCTTGTTCCATTGTCGGGGCTGGAGAGACACAACACTTTACGAGTTTTGTGCCCTGCTCCGCAAGGCGCCGTGCACTAAAAACAAACAGAAAAATGGAACCAGATCAGTCTTGTAGGTTTATTGAAATAGAAGCCATCCATAAAGAACGTCCAAGGATTTTCACTCCTCCCCCTGTCCGCCACTGCCGGTTTTTTATAACCCTCCCCCATGTCCTGTCCGATTCAGAAAAAAACGCTTTCACATTGAACAAAATAAATGCATAATATTAATTTAACTTAATTTTCCAGGATTTCCAGAAGTTAAAAGACCCAGATCAGAAGGGAAAGGAATATTTATTTTCAAATACTATTCGGCAAAAATTTTAGAAAGTCTAGATCACAAAATGATGGATTTTAGCCCACAATTTTGTAGGAAGGAAAATAGTAATATTAATAATTAAGGGCGTAATTTTTAGGGGACCCTACACGGGAATTATTACTATCAGTTTCGACAAATACGGATCGTGTAAGGGCAATACTGATGTATTGAAGTTCGATAATGACGATTATCCGGATTTTCGGATAACTACTGACAGT
>JAQGAF010001493.1:0-30385 GCA_034687865.1 Kryphioiulus occultus
CCCCATTTCCGTAGAAAGGATGCTGCATCAGGTGCCCTCTTAATTCCCACCTTTGTCTCCCATGTATACGAATCGTCGATATTAAAATACGTGAAGATTTTTGTCCCCGGACATAATTGTCGCCCTTGGAAATGTCTCAGCGACGTTTGAAGGGTGGAAAGTGAAGCTGGTTTAATGTCTTCGAAAACTGTTTTTTCAATTTCTCGAACTTCAAGGAATTGTCAAAGACATTCAGAGTTCTCACTTTCTAAAAAGCAATGTTAGGAAAATTAAAGTTTCAGGAGTTGTTTGCGAGTTTTTGAAAATATTAGGAATTGTTTAAGGATTCTTGGAAATGTCAGGGCATTTTAGGAAAATTTTTAAAATGTCAGGGAATGTTATTGAATTGTTGTAAATGGCAGGGAATTTTTGAAAATGTTAGGAAATTCTTAAAAACGTCAGGAAAGGTTGGAAAATTTTTGAAAATGCCAGGATATTTTGGTAAATTCTTGAAAATGTCAGGGAATGTTAGGAAACTTTCAAAATGTTAGGAAATTTATGATAATGTTAGGAAATTCTTGAAAATGGTAGGAAATACTTGAAAATGGTAGGAAATTCTTGAAAATGGTAGGAAATACTTGAAAATGGTAGGAAATTCTTGAAGATGTCAGAGAATGTTGGGAAATTCTTGAAATGTCCGGAAATGTTAGGAAACTTTTGAAAATGTTAGGAAATTCTTGAAAATGTTAGCAAGTTCTTGAAAATGTTAGGAAATTCTTGAAAATGTTAGCAAGTTCTTGAAAATATTAGCAAGTTCTTGAAAATGTTAGGAAATTCTTGAAAATGTTAGCAAGTTCTTGAAAATGTTGGGAAATTCTTAAAATGTAAGGAAATGTTAGGAAACTTTTGAAAATGTTAGGAAATTCATGAAAATGTCAGGGAATGTTGGGAAATTCTTAAAAAAGTAATGGGATGTTAGGAAATCTTTAAATTGCACAATCCCTATAAACGGCTAGCAATTTAACGAACGATTAAATTGGAAAAATAATCGGTTTTGATTCACGCTATAGAAGGTGTTAAAAATGCAGTTGAAAATTCATTCGTTGTACAAGACTGGCACACCGCCAGTGGTCCACCTCAATAAAATTGGTCGAAAACGAAAATTGGGCAAAACTGAATTCGCCATTTTCCGTCGTTTTTCAGCAAACGAAATTTTAAATAAGCCAATTGGTAGGTCTTTTGTAAATGGCGAATGCGTTGCTAGGATTTCAATGAGTTCCGGTGTTATTAGGTGACGTTTCGGGCACCCTTTCAATGGCTTTAAATTGCCAACTGACCTTTTAAAATTCGGACAACGTTCGGGCTCGGCTTTGCCCATCAATATCCGCGAAATGATGCACGAGCTGACCGTGTCCCTCGTGATTTTCCCTCTGTCCATCCCTGAATTTTAAGCATTTACTCCTCCATTTTAATGCAGAACACGAAGAATTACAATTTATTTAATTTTGCATCGTTTGGCAAAAATGACGTTTGTCGTTGAAACCACGTTTGTGTCCTGTTGCGTTTTGGCCAACGCCTGATTAACTCGTCGGGATGCGCTGACCGATGTCCGAATGGCTCCCCGCTGGATTACAACGCGCTAATGGCGATATGTCCAGTTGTCCAGCACTTCGGCCAACGCTGGACACGGGATTTCGCTCAACCGCAAACACGGACCGGTGAAGCGGAATGAACACTACATGGATATGAATTTTATTTAAACACAAAGTCAGTTTAGTTAAGCTTATGCTCAACTTTTGAGCATTTGCGTTTTTAGCCAAGAAAACTCGATTTAGGGGACGTTCAAGTATTACGTCATCATCTTTGAGGGAACTCGCGGAATGATGAGGTATGATGATGAAAGTCCAGGGAGTTGAGGTACGTTCAAGTATTGAGCTTATGCTCAACTTTTGAACAGTTGTGTTTTTAGCGAAGAAAACTGGGTTTAGAGGACGGGCAAGTATTATCTCATCATTTCGGAGGGGGTTCGAATCATGACGTAAGAAGAAATGGACGTGGTCGTTGAATTATTATGTCATCACAAACTAGGGATTTTCAGGCTCCTTGGATCAGCATTTGTTATCATTTTCAGACTCCATCATGTGATGACATTGTCCGAAATAATTTTGAAATGAGCTAAATCCAAATGAATCAAACTCAGAACAAAAATGGTGGATTTTGGTCATACAAAAAACATTTAAATAACATAAATAAACAAGTAAATAAATGAGTAAAAAATAAACACAATTGGTCAATTTTTTATATTAAAATTGAAAGACAATTGTTAATCATTGTCTGAAATTTTCAACGCAAAAGATACAATGATTTTGAATACTTAAGAAAACGAGTATAAAATGAGAAAACATGGATATTTTATAATTAAAATGAATTCAAAATGAATCATAGTCAAAAATAGTGGATTTTGGTCACACAAAAAACATTTCTCAAAAAAAAAATGTTAAAATAAAGTATAAACAAATAGGAAATATTTTTGAACGTTTTAATTATTTAAATTTGTAAATAAAACATTCGAAAAGGTTTCCCATTCTTCCAAACAATACGATAATATATAATTGTCCAAAAAAAAATGCAATTACGGTGCAAATTTTGAAATTTTTTGAATTTTCGAATTTTTTTTTTAAAAAATGCATTTGGTTTTAAACGCACGTAACGAACCTTTAAAATTCAGGCAATAGCCAAAACTGAAACAGTTGCAGAAAACTGTGACCTTTGATATGTAAAGGTCAAACATGTTCTCTTCATTTTTGAGATGAAAAAAGACATTTCTAAAATGTAATCATGCAATATTCTTGGCTCTTGAGTTTAACTGAAGGTGAATGAAGGGTGCTAAGCGTTTTTAAGTTTTCTTCTTCTTCCCCATCTGACATATTGTCCTTATGTTTTTTTTTTATAAAAATACTCCACTAGGAGATGTTGACCGTTGAGCGAGAAAAATAGATTTTTTGGAGGTGACGAGGGGGAGGGTCCACCAAAATCTGAAACTGTCTTTTACTTTATCATATCGATTATGAAGGACTAGGCACTTTTTTCTTCGCATTTCTGATTGGAGTGAAAATGACATGGTGGATGTACAGGGGTGCCCCGCCAACTTAGGCTTGCAGTGGACAATGGTCAGGTTTTATGGATTTCTTATACATGGATGTAAAGGGGTGCCCTGATAATTTAGGTTTGCAGAGTGGACAATGGTCAGATTTTGTGGATTTCTCACGTATGCATAAATATATTTATTTTTATCAACACCTGATATAATTTAATTATTTTTGGGAATTTGGAAACCTGGATTTCCATGGATCTACATGTACATGTGTTTAATTATTTCGCGATATTTGATTTTTTAGAAATTTTCAAATTTGGGGGGTTTTCATAAAAGCGTTCAAAACAATGATTCAGAATTTCAAACTAATTAAGGAATTTTTGCGAAATGTATACAAAGATAAAAGATATTTGCGTAAGAAAAATAAAACCTTATGGGAAGAAAACAAATTTATTTACAGTGTGTCTACCGGTCATGGAAGTCATGGAAAAGGCATTAAATAAAATTCAGGTCATGGTAGTCATGGAAAAGTCATGACATTTACATCAGGGTCATGGAAAAGTTTTGAAATTTACATCACGGTCATGGAAAAGTCATGATATTTACACCGTGGTCATGGAATTTTTGTCTTTTCATTGTCTCACAATTTTTCTTAGTTTTAGTTCTTCATTTGTCACCTGTTTCCGCAAAAAATTTCGTCTATGGCGTGTGTTTACTCAATAATCATGTTTCCACAGTGGTAGATAGTTTCTGAAAATTGCAATTTAGTCATGACATAAAATCTGAACAATCTCCTGAACAGACATGGAAAAGTCATGGAATTTGCAACAGCAAATCCGGTAGACACCCTGATTTATCGTATACACTGCATATTCAAATATCCTTGAAATTCGTGACTTTAAATTTATTCCACATTGTTCAATGTTATCAATATTTTTTCAAAGTTGTGCAACATCATTTTTAAAAGGTCTGAATCTTGTGGAGAACAAAATTGAAAGACTAAGCACTTTCGTCTATATATATTATACATGTATATTGTCTATATTACGTATATATTGTCTTTATGACAATACCTTGTAACAGAAGCTGGTGGCTTCGTCTTCATTCTGCTAATTTTGCTACTTTTAAATATTTATAGCAATATGTGATGCTTTAATTTTAATTACTTTTCTGCAGTCGACCTTTTGCATCTTTTCACACAAGCTCATTCGAAAAATGACTGAGGGGTTAATATGGATTATATCGACGACCTATGTCTTGTTCAAGACAGCCCCTTGACCAACTGCTTTCGTTGCCATGGCAGCCAGGCATGGTAGAAATTGTGTCAGTCTGGCCATGCGTTAAAATACGAGCTCTTATGAAGCATGTCATTAATGCCTTGCTGATTTGCATCGAAGAATTTCCTAGGACAGAATTCCTGAATTTTTTTGTCGTGATGTAGACTTTCTGAAAGTAAAAACTGTCAAATCCATAAAAAGTTTGTTTTTAAATTGTCTGGAAATTTTCCAGGGCTGGGAGAGTGGATTGAAAAGGAGAATTTGGATGCATTTTGATATGTTGGATACAAGATAGCTATTTTGGGGAAAAGAGGATACAAATGATTTTTTTTATGGGAATGATCTTTGTCAGTTTCATGCATACCCATGTGCCACATTGCATGGTGTCAGCTCACCACTGTGACTATTATGTTTTATAATTCTGACTACAGTCGAGTTACGTGACTAATCACCCTATAAATTACACCTATAATTCGTTATTTCCAGTAGAGGTTTTGAAGAAACGAGCTAAAATTCATTGTAGAAATATGTTTAAATTGTGGGACAATTTCTTGCGTTGGTCAATAAACAGTTTATCAAGTGTCCCTATATTTTATTGCGAATTGCCGTGGCACAGAAAAATATAGGAGGTACTGTCTAAAATTCAGCATATAAGATCTGACTTTTATAAAAATTTCGCCTGCTTATATTAAATCTGTTATTTCTTAATCTACTTTTTTTAAAACAAAAAGGGCCTACAGTATTCTCTTGAATACATTATTAATCTTTCTAAGAATGTCCTCAAAATTGCATGAGGACTACACTTTTCTAACAAATTTCGCCTACAGCGTTCTCTTAAATGTTAATTTGCAGGCATTGCTCTCATGTTCATATTAACACCAATATTTTTTTTTAGCATTTTTTTGCGGATTAGTTTTTGGAACAAATTTGACTAAGGCGGTCTCATTTCTAAAATATACGCGGGGTCACAACGAATGAAAATGTGAATTTTTTTTTCAAAAATATTAGATGAAAATATGCATGTGAAAAAATGGGGAAATGGGGAAACGGGAAAGAATGGGGAAAGTGTGGAAAATAAAGTTAATTTTACTTACATGTACACGTGATATCTTTTATTTGATAAATCAGGGAAAGTCAGAGAAATGTAGTTGCAAACTTTGGTGTAAATTTCATTTCAAAAATATTAGATAAGAATTGTGAAACAATTTAGATATATGCATGTGAAAAAAATTAAATATATCAGATACATGTACTTGAATGGGGAAAGTGTGAAAAATAAAGTTAATTTTACTTCCTCGGATATTTTTTATTTTTATAAATCAGGGAAATTTATCAGATTTGGTCAGTGAAAGTCAGGGAAATTGAGTGGCAAATTTTGGTATGAACCCTGTAAAATCATCTACAAGTAACCAAATGCTATGCACTCTTTAACAAACTCTACAGTCCGCTATAGTGGGTGCAACTTTTTTCTGAAGCAAATGTCGTTTTGGCAGGCCCAATTTATGGCAGTGCCCTTCACCTCGCCAACACAGGCTAAAAGTACGACACTGGAATCAGAAGATCCAGCAAAATCCATTTTCTCAATTTGCCTTCACTTTGCCCAATGACAGGTGGATGGAGCAGATGGTGGTGGACATCAATAACGTTTGATGAAAAATAGCTGTGATTTTCCCCCCATAGTGCTTCTCGCCACCTCGATATGGCTTTTTAAAATTGAACATTTTCTATCTTTCAAACTGCATCTTTCAGTTTCCTCAGACCAGGACTTCAATCTCGACCCAGATGCCCTTCCCCCTCCCCCGCCATCTTCACTGCTTTTCAGCCCCGAACACTTCATTTCATTTTCGCCAAGAAATCCAGAAGAAAAACCCGAGAAGATGAGAATGAAGATAGAAGTTCAGTGAGTAGAAGACAGACGAGTGGATATCCAGAGGCTATAGGTTAAATCCAAGAAGTAGCAAACAAGACAAAAGACACGTGTACATTATCTAGCAGAGTGACTGGCTGAATCGTCGATTAAATTTCCTCGAGTTTTCAAGGTTTTTCAGATGCTTTTTGGAAAAATTTTCAGGGCTGGGAGTGAGTCTGAGCAAAATGGTATCCACCAAAAGACTGATTTGTATCCAAAATGTATCCACCAAAAGACTGATTTGTATCCAGAATGCAACCTCAATATTCACTTTGCTATCAGCATGTATCCACTCTTCACGAACCATCACACTAACGATAGAAAAAAATCTCGTTTGACGTTATTTGAGGTAAATTAAGGTAACTTGATGCAATATTCGAAGTGGTTCGATGTTATATTTGCGGTTATTTGATGTAATATTTGAGGTTTTCTGAGGTTATTGATGAGATGAGGTTCTCTGATCTAAAAATCAAATAGGGCCTCACCTCAAATTGTAATCATATTTGATATAACATTTTAGGTTATTTGAGGTAATCGTTGAGGTTTTTGAGGTAATAGTGGATGCTAACTGATGTAAAATATTAGATTATTTGAGGTTGAGGTAATTGTTTAGGTCATTTGATTTAAATGCGAGGTTATTTGAGGTTATTGTTGAGATTGAGGTAATATATTAGGTTATTTGAGGTTATTGTTGAGATTGAGGTAATATATTAGGTTATTTGATGTAAACTTTGAGGTTAATTTTTATTTGAGGCAATTGTGGAGGTTATCTGTTGTAAAAGTTTGATGATATTTAAGGTACATGTAAATAAGGTTAACTCGATGCAATATTCGAAGTTAATTGATGTAACAGTTGATGTAATTTGGTGTAAAATTTTGCAGTTAACGTAGCTCCCAGTGAAACTTGCTGTGGAAACATGCAGTGTATCACTGAATATAGCCCAACTAAAATGGTTGTGTTCAGGTCTGAGGAGTGTAGGCCTACAGTGTACGTGTTACCAGCTAACTTGGTCGAATGTTTGAAACTGTTGAAGCATGTGTGGAGTGGAATTGATAGCTGCCCCTAACCGCCAGGCAATCACTGCCAGCCTAGGAGCCATTAGGAGAAGCTCACTTTCGCCTAGCGTCTATGGCAAAGCAGGACCGAAACAGGGCAAATACCGAAATATAGCCACATTTGGAGCAGCGACTATTACCTTGTGGAAATCTGTCAATGTATCCAAAAATATAGCCATTTAAGTGACTTTACCCTCCCAATGTGAGGTGTGAATGGAATCATGTCTGCGGCAGGGTGCCGATGGAGAGTACGTGGTTCCCGTTAACTGTCACGGAGTTTGTCGATAGGTGGCACTTTTGCACAGTGTCTACATGTTCGAAACTGTTGAAGCAAGTGTGGATTGGCATTGATTGCTCGTGTTTGGATGGTGGTTTGTAGGTGCAACGGGTTCACCGAGTTGTGCAGCGTTGCAGGAGCGTGCGGATGGCCTAATGCAATAAATCCATAGCGTGTAGAAGTCGCTATTTTTTATCCCAGCATCTCGACTTCCACCTTTTGATTTGATTATCCAACCAAGTGATTTCCAACATTTGCAAGCCCAACTACTCCTCGCTGCTATCTGCTGTCATCGGTGTATTTGTATCTCTCCATCCCTCCCAATTCCTCATTCCCCACCCACCCCCTCTATTCGTTTCTGTCAATCTGACTCTGACTTTTTTCCACCCCCACATCCAGAGTGCAAATCAGATTTATTCTGCTACCTTCTCGCTGGAGCTGATAAAAACTAACAAGAATCCAGCGAGGAGGAAGAGCGGCATCTAGATAAAACATGTTACGCTAATATTTGTTCGTGTTCTCTTCATTGCGGACGAACACTCTTTTGGGGCCCTTTTTCATTCGAACATCCTTGAATGCATGACACAGTGACACTTTTCATCGTGACCCTTTGGAAGCACTTTGGAGCGTGAATAGCCCTCGTGGACTGTGGTATATATTGTATACTGGGTTGGAGAACATTTTTGAGCCACTCTAATGGGGACTACCATCCTGGAAAACCTGAAAAACTCAGTGAATTTTGAATTGAAATCTGGAGGACTCAGGGAATATTGAATATACAGTAAATATGTAGGACTATGGGAATTGGAAATTGAAATCTGGAAAACCTGGAAAATCCTGGGAATGTTATATGCATCTGGAACATTCATGGAATGTTACATGCAACCTGGAAAGTCTGAAAAACTCAGGGAAGATTGAAAATTGAAACCAGGAAAGCTCAAGGAACTTTCAGTTAAAACCCGGAATACTCAGGGTGTTTTGAAATGAATCCTGGAAAGCTCAGGGAATTTTGAAATGAAACCTGAAAAGCTGGAATACTCAGGGAATGTTATTGCAACCAGGACAACCGGGAAAACGCAGGGATTTATATGCATCCTGGAAGAGGCAGAGAATTTTATATGCTACCTAAAAACCCTGGAAAATGCTGGGTATTTTATAGGCAAACTTGGAAAACCTGGAAAATTTGGGAAATTTTATATGCAACCTGAAAAACCTAGAAAACTCATGGAATTTGATAATATTTGGGGTCAGGTTATTTCCCCAGTCACTTCATCACCACTATTGCGAGTGTAGGATGGCCCTTAACGACGTTTTGAGGTAAAAACACATTTTTGGGGCTTCTGGCCCTTGAAACGTTATGGCTTGTCGTCTTTCCATCCTTAAAGGTTTCTTTTTTGGGATTGTTTTTCCTGAAATGATTTTCCCTCTTTGTTTCGACGTGTTCTCACATGGTTTAACACGATGCTGATCCTAATTCGCCATCTTTTTGCCCCTCTGTTGGGGCCTAACGAGTGTGCGGCTAGTGGTGAACCAGAGCCCTTTGTTATTGATTCTCCAGCGAGTTGTGTTTTTTGCGTTTGTCAACACGATATGAAAATAGCAGAAGCATCATCCATCTTGCAGGTGTCGTCACGTGTCACTCCCATTAACATCATTTGCCAGCACCAAACATTTCTCCCCATCTCACCCCCACCTCAGCCCCTACTTTTTTTCTTTTATTTCCCACTTTTTTTCTCCATTGAGTTAACTCCACTTCTCCACGTGTCTCTGATATCGTCTAACGAGCTGCCAACGCTGTTATTGACTCTGCCACTCCCAGCCCTTTCCTTCAGCTTCGTACATGTGCATGACCTAGGTTTGGCCTGTAGCTGTTTCTGACAAATTTAGCGAATTTATTTTTATTAAAAACTGTCTTTTGCCACGAAAACGTGGCCTGAATTCCAACATGCTTGAGTCAGTTAGGTAAAAAAATGTGTGAGACAATTTCTAAGCTTGGTTATAAGTCTGATTGCCAAATAGCAAAAAAAATAACAAATTTCTGGACATAATTTTGCCTTAAAAGTAATTGTAAGCGTTAAATATTTTTACAGCATCGTACAGAAGGAGCCTTTGGCTGGTGCTTAGCTCGTTTTTTAAATTTTTAAATTCTTCCGTTTGCTCATAAAAAGTCAAATTTGGGACATAATTTTCAAGCTTGGTTATCAGGTTGAATGCCTTGGAAGAAACCGATGCCTGGAGTGCAGAAACATCAAGAAATTTTCTGGACAAGTTATTAATTTAGAAATTATTATAACAGCTAAATATTTGTGCACATAAATCATAAATTTCAGAACATATTTTTCTAAATATTTGTGCAAAAAATCGTAAATTTCTGAACGTATTTTTGCTTTAAAAATTAGTATAACAGATAAATATTTGCGCTAAAAATTATAAACAAATTCTGAACATATTTTTGCTTTCAAGACTATTTTAACGTGTAAATATTTGTGCAAAAAAATCATAAATTTCTGAACATATTTTTACCTTAAAATTTATCATAACGGCTAAATACTTGGGTAAAAAAATCATAAACACTTATGAACATACAGTGTATTTTAGCTTTCAATATTATTAAAACAGCTGAATATTTTACAGCATTGTATAGAACGAGTCTTTGGCTAGTGCTTAGCTCGTTTTTAAAATTTTTAAATTCCACCATTTAGTTATAAAAAATAAAATCAATTTGGGAGATTATTTCCAAGCCTGGTTATCACTTTGGATGCCTTTTGCAAGCCCAACACCCATGTCTGCCGTGCAAAAAATCAAGAACATTTTCTGAACATATTTTTGCCTTAATAATTATTATAACCCACGGTATTCAGTTACTGATAGTAGGGTACTGAGTTGAATTGAATTGAATATAACAGCTACATATTTTTACACTGCATTGTATTGAGCGAGCCTTTGGCTGTTATTTGGTAGAAACACAAAACTGAAGTAATGGAAATTTTGCTACAACGCAATTTGTTCGAATTTACCTCTCGCACGTTCGATTTTAGGTTTTCCCCATCTCTTTTCTATGACTGACCCTTAAAATAAACCACATTTTCCACAAAATGTATTTTCTCCCAAAAGCTCCCCCTTGATATGGGTTTCGTTACGCACCGAAGCATTGCTGGGAAGCATCTAAACTCCAAATTGGATGGTTTTTTTCCCTCTCGCATTTAATAAGATCTCTCTTAACTCGTCAATTGCTTTCTTCGTCTGGATGTTGGTCAGCCGACGTTCTAATGCTCGCTGACCAAGGGTCAGTTCGATGGCCACTCGTGGAAACCGCAACGCATTATTCCGTTGGCTGAAAAGTAACGAATTTCCAATATAAAAAGTGGTCAAGAATTCGGCCACCGCTGACCAGTGGCTAGCTCTCACCCCCTCTAATCAATAATTGGCCGATTGTTTGCTCCACTAGGCAGAAACTGATATCCGACCTTAAGTTTCTTCGGCCTTTGTGGTCACTGCTGAATGACCGCTGAAACCCCGCCAAAGTAGCCTACACCCCAAACTTCGTAAGCGCTTGACCGATAACGAGGGCATCTCGCCTGCTGACCACTTCATTTCGTATTAACCATCTGGGTTTCTAAGCTGACCAGTGTCCAGCGATTTGAAAAACTCCTTGCTTTGTCCTCATTGTTGACAAACGGTTTTGAAAAAACGTTCAAGATTTGTGAAAGTTTTTGGAAAACATTAATTTCCGATATGCATGCTGGTGATGTGTTTTAACCATTCATAATAAGTTGTCATACTTATCCTATTTGTGCTATTTAATCTCTTTGTACTATTTATCCCGTTTTCACTATTTATTCTTTTTATACTGTTTGCACTGTTCTATTTGCATTTGCACTATTTATACTACTTGTTCGATTTTTGTTATTTTTTCTATTTGCACTATTTATCCTTTGTACTATTTCATCTGTTTATTCTATTTTATCCTTTTGCACTATTTACCCTATTTGTCCTACTTATCCAATTTGTGCTACATATCCTATTTGTACTACTGATTGTTTGTACTACTATATGTATGTATCGTATTTACACTATTTATCCTATTTATCTAATGTGTACTATTTATTTTATTTGAACCATTTATCCTATTTTTACTATTTATCTTTTGTACTATTTCATCTATTTATTCTGTTTCTTTTATTTTACCCTTGTGTACTATTTATTCTGTTTGTACTATTTGCACTATTTATCCTATATGTCCTAGTTATCTAATTTGTACTACTTATCCAATTTGTACTATTTATTCTATTTATGCTATTTCCACTGGTTATTTTATTTATACTACAACATAGTTGTTCGGTTTCTGCTATTTATTCTTTTTTTTGCACTATTCATCCTATTTGCGCTATTTATTCAATTTATTCGATTAATGCTAGGTATATTATTTATCTTCAGGTGCTAAAAAATATATCAACTTTGCCTAAAACAAACGTCATTAGGATAAAATGTGAATTGCTAGACATATGTAGGCAAAATCCTTGAAATGTTTGAAAGAAACATTTTGAATGCGTATGTTGCTTTTGAAAACTTCTAGCGCCATCTATGGGAAACTTATTTATTGCACCAATGAGTGCAGCTGACCCTTGACCTTTCCTTCTCCTGTTTCTCCATCTTTTCATGACCAGTCTTTCGTTTACGCTCGTTAGTGTATGTTGCGCATTAAGGGCCCTCGTGTATTTCTACGCGCCTTGACCACTGGTCAAGAGTATACGATAGCTCGGGGCTGACGTCACCATGACAACCGTGGCCCGGTCAGTAGATAACGAGGCGATAGGGCGAGATTTCAATTAATGATGGCCGTGGCAAGAACCCGAGCTTGACCCTTAGCTGGACACTGGACAGACGCTGGACACAATTACATCACGATTGGTCATTGTTGCCCTTTCTTAACGAGAAACACTCGGACCTCGTGTATCGATGTTGCCCAATCTTTGGCTCAATTAAGATTGGCCCTCGTGTAGCTGCGTGACCATTGTGTTGTTCGATGCTCTCTGCGGCTAATCAAGATAGCCAATGGTCAGTGATTGCCAGGCCGAAGATGCTGGACCATTGTTTCACCAGGCACGGGTATGTCACGTGCTGTTATTACGTACGAAACAGTCAGAACCTTCTGGAAGTTGCTATGGCTATGCATTGGTCAACAGTGTGGACACGTTCCAAATATGCAAATTATACAGGGTGATCAGAAAGTCATAGTTTAATTCATTACAAATTTTTTCTTAAAAAACCGTCGGTTGCAGGTTCCATGTTTTGGGAAAATGTAGAAGGACCCCTGAAGTTTTTTATTTGGTATGTTTGGTTCACAGGGAGTGCCAGGAGGTGGCGCTACAACCGCTAGAACCCAAAATGGCGTCTAGACAGGGAAAATGTCAATGTGTTTTCTGGTGACTACCAACCGGGAAAACCTGGAAACCACAGGGAATTTTATCTTCAACCTGGAAAACCTGGAAAATTTAGGGAATAATATATTCAACCTGAAAAACCTGGAAAACGCAGGGAATTTTATATTCAACCGAAATAAAGAAAAATTTATACAACTATGGGGTCATTCAAAGGTCATGCCCTTTTCAATTTTATCAATTTTTATGTATTTATTAATAATTCAACGAACTTTAAACAAATATTCACAAATAAAGAAAAATGTATACAATTTAGGGGTCATTTTATCAATTTTATCAATTTTATCAATTTTTATTTATTTGTGAATTATTCAACGCTGAAATATAAAACCTAAAACAAATAAGAAGCCCCTGGTGAATAAGTCAATCTTCATGGAAACCCACAAATTTAGCGATAATTATAATTTGTAAAGCAAAAATAGGTAAATAAATTAAAGTTGATTTATTAACATGGTGGGAATAGGCGATGACGACACATGACATTAGGATGACGCTGGATAATGACATCATTTGAAAAGGCCTTACAAAATAATTTTTATAATGAGGAAAAGACTTTGTGACCACCCTGTACTGTAAATCACGAGTAAATCACATGGTGACATACGTTTTATCGAAACTAATGCCTAGCCATGTTGCTTCTGACGTATAGTACGTCGGAAAACTTTCTATAAATTTCTTATTGCTGGCAAATATATGTAACGACGTATAGCTTATAACAAGTGGCGTATATTTCGCATGGCGCTCGTACGAGCATTAATTTGTCGACTGTCTAAACGCCAATAAAACTTAGGAAAACATCATTTATTTTTATGTTAATAGTTTTTTTTTTCTTGCTTCGCTCGAGCATCTTGGCATCCTCGACATCTTAAGATATGCTTTCGTATAAGTCGTTGAATGAGGCGACGACGACTCAATCATTTACAGTCAAAACGCTTTCGCGAGTCTCTGGTAGTTTGTCATTAAAAAGCAGGGCGAATTATGCAGAGTGGGGCTGAGTTTTAGGCGAAAAATACACGTACATTACGTGAAATGTGTGTGTGTGAAATGCGAGGAAAACCCAAGAAACCATGCAGATGCAATAAATTTGGCGAGAGTCGGTCGCATTTTACCCTCTGTTTCAATTTGCTTAAGTGACGTTAGACGAGCTTCATTTTTAACACTTTGTCAAGAGACATATAAATCGAAAAACTGTGAAGAAAATATGCGAACGACGACGTATAACGGGTTCAGAGTAGCCGAATCTAGCAACTACTTCGTTCTTTGGTGTAAAATGTGTTCAAGTACACTGTATAACGAAATCATCTCTGGGGGGGAGGGGCAGAATGATGGACAAATGCCAAGTCCATCATTTTTTTACATAAAAATCTGGGTTGAAATCCATCACATGTTATCCAGTTTTGTTAAGTATTCGCCTTTATGTTACTGCGTAAAATTATTATTGCAGTGCATATTTTTAAAAATATATGTACTGTACACGTTTAAAAATATACTCTGCAATAATAATTTTTATAGAAAATGTTCCATGAAATTTACCTTAATTTTCTGTAACGTTTCTTTGATTGCCCTTAACATTTTCTTTAATTATTTTTTGATTAATTTGCGACTAAATTTAAATAAATAAAATAAAAATAAAAAATGAAATAAAAATCTGGGTTTTCAAAATTTCAAGTCATCATTTGTTATTCAGTTATGGAAATAAAACTCGTCTTTTAGTATATGAGCTTATAAAAGCTGTCATTATTTTTAAAAATATATACGTGTTCACAAAATCTGTTATTTCTGTTAATGTTTTCATAACTTTCCTCTCAAATTGTCCTTATTTTCTTTAACTTTTTCGTTATGTCTTGTTTTAGTGAATTTATGCTTAAAAATGTATGCTATTTATGCTATTTTTCTGAATTTATGCTATCAAAAATAAAATAAAAGTTATAGAAATCTAGGTTAAAATCCATCGTTTTTTATCCAGTTTTGTAAAAATAGTCGCCTTTAGTATGTATGAAAAGTATTACTATTTTTAAAAATATGCGCGTATACAAACCCCATTATTTCTAGTAACGCTTCCATAACATTTTCTCTGAAATTAACCTTAATTTTCCTTAACATTTTCTTCAATTGCTTCTTTGGAAATAGTAGTAGATTCCGTGAATTTATTCTGTCAAAAACAAAATAAAAATCATTATAATCTAGGTTGTAATCCATCATTTG
This sequence comes from Kryphioiulus occultus, assembly GCA_034687865.1. Lineage (NCBI taxonomy): Eukaryota > Metazoa > Arthropoda > Diplopoda > Julida > Julidae > Kryphioiulus > Kryphioiulus occultus. The sequence continues at coordinate 15,239 of JAQGAF010001493.1, forward strand.
TTAATCAGTTTTGTAGCAAATTCGTCTGAAGTATGTATAAGAACTATTACTATTTTTAAAAATATACCGTAAGTGTACACAAAATCCATTATTTCTGTTAAGGATTCTATAAATTTTCCTCAACTTTCCATAACAGTTTCATAATTTCATTGATTTGGAAATAATGATCGATCGTCATCCAATTAAACTTTACCATCTCTACCTTTTTCCAGATATTTTAAATAGACTTTTATCTCACCCTGTATAAGTGTTGCTAATGCTAAACCTCAATGTATATTCTCCTATGCCCTATTGGTCATCGTTAACATGACGTTTAGTAAATATATGTCGAATCCTTAAGATTTCACTTTCGGTTCATCAACATTTTATGCAGTAAGGCATATTTTGTGTACATGTATCGATTTTCCGACCAATAAAATCAAACTTTTCGTTTACTTGAGTACGCTACATAATGTTCATAAGTTGAAATATTTGTTTACGTGTTTGAAGAATAATACTTGGAATGGGCGCACTCGTTTTCAGTTTACATTTACAGCAACATAGATTAATATACCGTATGTATAATGTCCAGATTTTGTTGACCTAAGGGCAAGAAGTGGACCTTCCAGTATTGTTGATATACTCAGATGTAAATATGCATGACCATTATTAGTTTTGTTTTATTTTGCTTTGCCTTTAGGCTCCTCTTACATTTTCGAATGGTCATTTCGAATAGCCATGTCATAGTTTTTTATGAATTTCATTATTCTTTGCTTTCTATCGATTTTTTCTCCCAAAAGCAAACTGGACATGTCCATGATGGATAGATTCACGTCTCAACATTGAAAACTATGTTAGTAAAATCTGCATTGGAACATAAGCAATGTTAAAAAACTTTTAATTTGATGGTCAACTAGAAAACATATTGAAAACTCGTGCTTATCTTCTGGGGTTGAACAAATATTAAACCAGGTCAAATCAGCCCAAAAACTGGAAACTGATCATTAAATATTCATACCCGCGATCTTTGAAACGATGAAATGGTCATTTAATGAATGGTCAGTAAATTGCAATTTGGGTCAGAAACAGGCATTTTCTGGTCTGCCCTTGCTTTCGTACGAACACACACATCAGAGTTGAAATCAATTGCGAGTTTGCGAGCGAGAGCTGCTAGTGCCCTAGGACTTCTAGAGTACCTGAATTGCATATTAAATATTAATAGTGGTGTTGAGGGAAATGAAAGCAGATTGTTCCTTGTACTGCTTTCCTATATTTACTAAAAAGGATGCGAGGAGATGGCCCCAGGATGAACTTCTTAGACGACTGCAGCGCCCCTATATAAAACAGCATGCTACAAAACGGAAAATGGGTCGTTTTCGAAGTGTTCATCCAACTAGATTTGGACCTTTCTGCATTCAGTATAAACGCAGTATTCTACCGTAATTAACTCTTCGTGTTCAGAAGTGCCCTGGTCGTAGGGGTCATGGGCTCGTCCCATGCAGGACGGAGTACCACTCGCTGGGGGGCTCACGTTGTGTCCCATCAACGCTCGGACAGCATTCCAGACGTTCGTTTGTGACGGGGTGGACACGGGTCAACGCGTTGGTCGTGACTTTCTTTGTTTCCTGCAGTTGACGAGTGCATTCGCCAGAAGAAATTGGTCCTAGCAGGTTGTCACCCGAGACGAGAGAAGAGATATTTGCAGCCCATGCAAACTCAAACTGGCCTCCACTTTCTGCTTCATGCTCGATGGAAATTTGATCTCGAGTGTCGATTCCATGGCAACTTAGTTCTGCTTGCAGGGCTGGATCTACGTTATTATGCACGGATGAAAGCGTACCTGAGTACCTTCGGGTCCTTCGCCCCCTCATCGTCCAACCAACTCACTTTTCACCGACGTAATCTTAGTAGCTTTTGTGAGGGGACACTCAATGCCCCCCTGAATCAAACGTCAGAAACGGTTATCGTAAATCGCTTCGATGTGCCTTTTGTAGCACGTGACCCCCCAGGGGTGGCCACCCCAGAACACCTGGACCTGACCCAGGGCTAATTAACGAGGTCTACGTAAAATGGGCAATGGGCAGTTTGGGACATGAACCACATGGTACGAACGTGTTTTGAGCATTGGTGACAGCGTGGTTTATAATGGTCAATTTTTGCGTTTTATTTGTAACGATATTAAATAATAAGGTGATATTCGTTTGTTAAAGGCAGAGATGTGAGCTGAACAAGTTGTGTTCCCTATAGCAGGGTGTCTACTGGTCGTGGAAGTCTTGGAAAAGTCATGAAATGGAATTCATGTCATGGAAGCTTTGGAAAAATCACGAAATTTACATCAGGGTCGTGGAAAAATCTTGAAATTAACATCAGGGTCCTGGGATTTTTTGCCTTTGGTTAATTCGTAAAATAAAAATTTGGGTTAAAATTCATAATTGGCTATCCACTTTAACAAAAAAAATCGTCTATGGCGTTCTTTTGGCCAATAATCATGTCACCGCTGTGTCATCATGTTTCTTAAAATCGCTATTTATTGATGACATAAAACTTGAATGGCCCACATATTTGAATAGACATGGACATTTTTTTGAAGTCATAAAATAGTCATGGAAAAGTCATGGAATTTGCAATACCAAACCCAGTAGATACCCTGTTATAGGGCAAAGTGGGTTTTGCAAGTTGATGGGGAACGTTCAAGTATTATGTCATCACAAAATTGTGATTTTCACACCCACTCATTTAAATTTTAAACTGCAGTGTACTCTCCCCAATCGTCAATGTTGACATACATGTAATTTAAAAAAAATTGAGTCACAAATGATGGATTTTAACACAATGACATGTGACCCAATGATGAAACATTATTTGGCCAGCCTTCCCCTAGGATGATGATGCAATACTTTAACGTCCCCAAGATAGATTTTTAAACGAATTTTTTTAAAAGCATTATGACTGAGCTGGTTGACCCCCACCCTGTAGTGATGACAGACAAGTAATACTTGAACGTCAACAAGTGGTGAGTTTTAACCTAAATTCATTTTAAAAATATTATGGCTCAGCTTACTCTTGATCTAAATCGACTTGTTTTTAACTGACTTTATGTAAGTTAACTGTAATTCCTGCATGTAAACGTAGTTAGGGTTGTAACAACAAGTGAAACGTGATGGTATTACAAACTTAAGTATTGGCAAGATCAACTTTTGCCAAGTAAGTTGCCTGAAATTAGGTCGTTTATGGATGACCCCTGTTGAAAATTTAAATTTTAATTGAGCGCGAGTCAAGTTAACTTTTCGACAAGTTGTCTTAGCTGTTTTTGTGTCCTTAGATAGGGATCGTATCCTTCTTGTCCCTGTTTCTTATGAGAAAAATGCAACAGTAACCATAATCCTTTTTTATTATTTTCTACGGTCGGTTAATTTGCATAGATCGTGCTACTTGTTAGCAGATCGGTTTGACCGATTAAGCGTTATAGTTGTTGCACGATCTTTTGTCGGTTTTTTTATCAGCAATTTTTTTTTACTTTTCTTCTAATTTATGTTTACGTAATTTGCAGTTTCTGAACTTCGGCATTCAGTGTTCGCCTTTCGGAAATTTCAAATTCGCTCCTTGAATTTAATTTCCGAAAACAAAAAATGCAAACTTAGACAAGGAAGGGAGGGGGTTGGGGGGCAATGGGGGCAATGATGAAAGTTGAAATAAAATATTGCTAATGATTTCGAACGTGGAAATAATGAAAACTGAAATGCGCTGTAGGGGCTTGGCTGCTGGGGGCACAGCAGCCATTAACTCCATTATTTATTATTAAATGTTTAGCCCATAAACTTCCGCCTTAGTCGATTTTTTTGACCGAAATATTCGGAGTAATACCGCAGCGCCATCTAGCTAAAGTCGTTGTAAACGCATGAGCAGCTAATATCATGTATGTGAGCTAAATGTAAATTTTATTGAACGATCTGATATATAGAGTACTGGATTTCTTTAAAATAATTTGGCTAAGTCGTTTAATTTTAAATTATATTAAATTGATATGAAGCTGTTTTGGACTTCGTGATCACGTCGTTACTTAGAAGGGGATGTTCAAGTATTACGGCATCACAAAATGGTGATTTTCAGACCCGATCCACCATGTTATCCCCATTTTGGTTTATACGAGTCTGGATTAAAAATCATCATTTTCCATCAAGCCTCTTAAAAAAATGCTTTTCTGAACAAATTTCGCTATTTTTGCTAATAAGGTGGGTGAAAGTTTGATACAAATTTCCTTAAATTCGAAATATATTTGATCAATGAGGATCGACATTATCATTGATGAAAAATATTTTGAATTTAACGAAATTTGTATCAAAATTTGAGCAAAATAGCGGATTGTGTCTGAAAAGCATTTTTTTACGAGACTTTATCAGTAATTGGTGAATTTTGTTTTAAGTCACGGAAAGTCACGGAAATTTTTTTTCCAAAATCCTGTAAAAGTCACGGAAGCTGAAAATTTTATTTGAGTGGAAACCCTGTTGGAAATGGAGAAGATGGTTTACTAAAACATATTTATTTTAGGTAAACATCAAATTATAATCCAATATCATCTAGGTCGAATTTAGCGAAATTATTATCAAAATGTGAGCAAAACTGATTGGCACAAATGCATTTTTGAATTACAAAACTTGATCACAAATGATGATTTTTCAATCAAATTGTGTATAACTGGCAGGATGGTGTACTAAAAAAAACAATCATTATTGTTTAAATTATACATGTTTTCCTTTCTAATTTTGCTAAAATTGATGAAATATTTATATAAATTCGATCAAAAATGATGAATTTTAGTCACAAAAGCATATTTTGTTACAAAACTTCATGACGAATGATGAATTTTTACTCAAATTTCCATAAAGGACAGATTTCTCTGAATAGGATTGTGGCAATCACGTTTCTTTGTGTGACCCAAAGTAGCCATTTTGGCCTCAGCCCCTAATTAACTCAGTTAATTAGCCCCTGTTCCTACGAGGCATATCTGTTAATTGCCCTCACCTGGGGTCACTTTGGGAAGTTTCATAGTCGATTGGCGTAATGCCCTCTTACTGTTTCGTGCGCCTTTATGTTCTCCGTGTGGGGGAGACTTAATTAGCTAATTAAATGTACCTGTAATTGAGTTTAACGGCTACTTCCCTGGGCTTGACCCTTGTTGTTTTTTCTAATGTACGACGAGTGTTTGTCGTTTTATCTTTCGCTAAACGCTGAAAATACTCCAGTGTAATTGGAAATCGAGTTAGCTGCTAGTTAAAGGCAAATTATGGAGTGACTTAACGGGCTTTAAAGTTAATCGAAATGACAAGAACCACGTCGTTGATGACCTACGTGGTTGATGGGTTCTTTTATCGAATTTAACAGCAGTTTGAACAAGTAATTTGAAGGAAACGAATTATTCCTCATTTAAACGAGTTTAATTCTAATATTTGTACACATTTCATATTGTTTAAGAAAATTGTTTTGGGAAATTCGTGCAACTTTTAAATGCTCATTTGTGTTTTGATGATGATGTTGTTTGATCATAAAATTTGTGTTTTCATCATGACAGTTTGACGTTTTAAATATATTTTTCAACCAATTTTAAAATTGTTTAGCAAATTAGTGCAACTTTTTGATGCTCATTTGTTGTTTGATCATGACAGTTTGAGGTTTAAACTTTTAAATGCTCGTTTGTGTTTTGAACAGGACATTTTGAGCTTAAACGTTTTTAATACCAATCTTTAAACCAATTTTAAAATTATTTGGGAAATTCTTTTTATAAAATCTTAGGTTTTTCTTAAATCATTTTTATGTGACCCTGTAAACCAAATGCACGAAATGTAAAACCTTATTTCTTCTGCCTTTTTCCAAAATCTTCATTTCTTTAAAATTACTTTTACGTGAGTCTGTAAACCAAATACGCGAAATGAAAAACTACTTCTTTTGCTTTCTTCCAAAACCTTAAGTTTTTCTTAAATTAATTTTATACAACCATGTAAACCATATACACGAAATGAAAGACCTTATTTCTTCTGCCTTTTTTCCAAAATATGAAGTGTTTCTTGAATTGATTTTTGTAACGACATGATCGTAGTTTCTCTCTGCATTGCTGGGCTACTTGCACGCACCATGTATATTCAATACAGGAATACAGGGTGATCACTAAGTTTTCCATCAATCGACTTACGATCACCCTGTACGTTCGGTGAAGTTATCCTAAGAAGATTGGGGAGTTGTCTGGCGCCATCTGTGAGCGTTAGCAGCAGCAGCAGTGATGACGTCACACGAGTGACTCACTCATTCAGGGTCGATGCTGGACACTGACCACTGGTCGAGCCGTTCTCATTAGCTAGGCTGCATTTGTTCTGTGGGAAATTGTCTGCTGACCACTTTGGTTCTTTGGCAGCGACCAGGGGTTGCCTAATTTGCATGCAGAGCCATTCTCGGTATTTTTCGGCAACATTTTTGTCGTGATCTTTCCTTCGACCCCGTTCGTGAATTAACCCACAGCCTCTCTGGCTTTTTGCCTTTTAGCCATATTAATCACGGCTACTGTTTTCTGCTATTATTTCGCCAGGGCCACGCCTAGTTTTTTTTGGCATTTTACGCTTCCGAAATCCCGCTGGGGTTCACCCAATAATTCCGTCTTTTTTTTTTCTCTCTCTTACATCAACCTGTGTTTTTCCCATGCATCCCTTTCTTCTTTTGGCCCTCTGTGGGCTTAGTTCGTGATCGAGATATTAGCCATTGCACTCCGGGCCTTAATTAGCCTCTAAGGTGCCGTCATTAGGTGGTCTCAACGTCTACCCATCGGACGAGTGGTCAGCTGGGTCAGCCCCAGACGCCCTGTACGATAGTGCCAGATATTGACCTGATCTGGCACTCTGGAATACCATTGACTGTCCAACTATGTCCAGCTTTTGTGATTTTCTAAGCAATGTACTAAGTCGGTTCTGAACCACTTTCCAGAGACAACTTTAAAAAAAAAAATGTATGAAAAACATTGAAAATTATTTTAATTTAAAAAAAAATAAAATTTGAAACAATAAATAAAATATTACCGAAAGTCATATTACTACTAAAAGTATACCAAAAGTCGATCCTGAACCATTATCCAGAGACAACTTTTTTTCAAAATCGGTAAAAAAACATTGAAAATTAATTTTAATTTAAAAAATAACATTTGAAAGAACAGAACATCAAAAGTAACTTTGCAAAGAGACATACTGTAATAAAATCACTAAAAAGACGAAATCAACACAAAACTATGGAAAATATTTTGTTACTAAAAGCCAGTTCATTGCTGAAAAGGCATGCATATTACTACTAAAAATACTGAAGGATATCTGTGGACCATTTTCAATAGATAACTTAAAAATGCAGTGTATAAACGAATACTAACCATATAATGAAATTAAAAGTGCGTTAAAATACAGTATATAAAATAAAAATAAACTTTAAAACGAGACAAGTATTACTGAAAGTCATATTACTACTAAAAATATACTTAAAAGTCGTCTTTGGACCACTTTCCACTATTATTAGTGGAAATTTGTATCTAGTGGTATTTGTATCTACATGTATTTGCATTTTTGTTGTTGTAAATTTTTCAAGTTGTCCCTGGAAAGTGGTCCAAAGATGTCTTACACTATACAGCTGTACAACTTTTCTAACAAAAAATGTTGTTTCATCAAATTTCTAAACGGACATTTTGGAAAGTTCTTCAAGACGTATTGTACAGGGTGTCGCTAATACATACGTGTTTTTCAGACTCTGGACGATGGATTCAAATTTATTATTGATACTTTATTTTTAAATCATTATAGCAATTTGAAAGTGCAACCCTCGAGATGCTGCTACAGGAATGCCTCCCACGACCCCTGACCTTTGGACAGAGGTCTCTCGTCCGCCCTAAGGACTCGTACTTAATTCGCCTCCCCCGGTGTGACAGATTACACGTGTACTTTTGGTTATCCTACATCCATTCGTGGTGACCCGCAAGCTGCCAGGGTGATAAATCTCCTTAGACTCGCCCCCCACACAATTCATTTCTACAAATTCAAAACTTATTTAGGCCTACTCGCCTCGCGTGGTTAAGGCCGAATAAAAAAACAACGAAAAAAAATTACCCTCATGTGTGTCCGAATGCAGGTGGTCGAAAATAAACACCGCAGGGTGGCTCTGCTATTAATTAAATTCGGCTGCCATATAGCGAGCTTAATCTCGCCTGCATGGAATTAAACTCAACTTTGACATTGCATGGTGTCCATTGGAGACCTGCTCTCAAATATAAACTAATAGCCTTTGGAGCGGTGCTGAAAATTAGTTTAGAGAGGTTATTAGCGTGGACAGGTTGGAACCGACACCTGACATCGGTTTAGCGAGGACATTTCATTAGGTAGTATTTGTTTAGACAGGTTCTATGGTATAGTTTGGCCTCGTTCAAACGTTTTTAGAAACGTCAGAAATACAGATTTATGCAAAAATACAGCGCAACTGCACAGTGCAATTTGCATTTTGAACTACGGGTATAATAATTACCTGATAATGATCGTTTTACATGTACTTTAAGTTGATATACGACTGTAAAGTAAGCCATTTTATTGCCATTCAACGCCATCCTGTAAAAACGCAATTAAGTTTTTTCACAAAATATTTGCTTTTATTATATGTAATCTCATGTTCCATGCATGGTAAACATTGGTTTAGAGAGGATATCGCATTAGAAAGTATTTGTTTCTACAGCTTCTATCGTACTGTGGTTGGGCATCGTTCGAACGTATTTCAACAACGTGAAAAATACAGATTTTTGCGAAAATACTGGTACAGCACAACTACAGTACAATTGGTTTCTTTAACTATACCAATTTAATAATTACCTGCTAATGGTCGTTTTACTTAATTGAGCTCCAACTGTAATACTGGTCAGCTATGGGCATTTAACGCCATCTTGAAAACACACCATTGAGTTATTTTTTCGCGTTCTAGAACGTCTTCCGATTTGGAATCTTCACGTTCCAACGGTTGTCATGGTTGCCACGTGCGCCGCTTCCTCGCGCAGCATCACGTGACTCAGCGAATCAGCGTCAAACTAGTATTTGAGCGGCAAATTCAAACTGTACAACATCTAATTCAAACTCTAAAGGCCCACACATGCACTGAGCTACCGATATTACAAATATGCTGGACGTGTGCTTTTTTTCTTCTTCGTAAAAAATTCCCATGATTCAGTGGGTTGATCAAGCAGGCCCATCGTTCGGCACTCGTAAAATGTTACTCGGGGAAATGTATAAAGCCAACTAGGGTTTTTAGATTAGGAGTCTGGAAAAAAAATCAGCCTTTTGTAAATATATTTTCTCGGTTGGGTTTGTGTAATGAAAAGTTGAGCCTTATATTTACGGCGTCATATTTCGCCGAATCCTCGCCAACGAGCGTAAATAAATTTCAACTCCGACGCTTCGGATGGCCTTTATATGGATTTCTTATAAGAAAAAACCTCGGCGTTAAAACTGAAATGGTTTTTAGGTTGACTTAGGTGCACCCATATTTTCACCGCTAAGACTTTACTTTCTTATCTCGGTTGGCCAGGACTCCATCATGGAGGCAACTTTTCAAAATTTACTTCGCCGAATAAGCACCTCGCCCTACCAGCCATGGATTATGCCCCTTTTTGTGCCCTTCTACACTACTGTAGTCAACCTAATGCGATATACAAAATACTCGTTTTGCATCCCCCCATCCTCAAATCCAGGTTTATGATGCTCAGTTTTTGGCGTTTATACAGGGTGCTTGAAGTTGGGCCTTTAAGAATTGGTGATGAAACAGGGCTAGATGGGAAATGAAGGCCCATTTGAAACGTCAGTGACGAATGGGATACTGATGGTAATTTGTTGTTATTGAAAATTTTGATGGCAAATTACCGATTTTGATGGCAAATTACCGATTTTGATTGGCAAATTACCGATTTTGATGGCTGACGATAGCCCCAAGTTCTACATGTACATGTATATACATGTAAGAGGCTTTGTAATATGAATAGTTAAAGCAATGGGGTAGATTAGTTTTGAAAAATTCCACAAGTAATGGTTTTTAGCGTGTTTTCCTTTAAATATTTTTCAGAGATATGTGTATTAACAACGAGGGAAATTTTTGATATTTTTTTTTTTGAAAACGCAGACTCACTAGCTTCTTTCGAAATTAAAAAAAAATATATATATATATGTATATTTGATTTTTTTTCCAAAAATGCAGCAATATGCTCAATATCAGTTTATTATTGACCATTGCCGTATAAGATGAATATTAAAAAAAATACCACAAATAATGGATTTTGATGTGTTTTCCTTTAATGTTTTTCGGAAATTTAATAACGAGGGGAATTTTTTATGACAACTTTATTTTGAAAACACAAAATCTCTAGCTGCTTTCGAAATTTTTAGAAATTATTTTATTTATTTAATATTTTTTTCAAAATTTGATTGGTGCAGAAATTTTGATTAATGTGGGATAATTTAGTAAATGTTTGTAGTGAAATGTTTTGAAACAATTAACAGAAATAAGGGATTTCAGGTTATTTTCATTGGTTTTTTTTCAATTATGAATCGGATACTTACAGTATAATACTTTTTTAAACCAAATCACCAATAATACATGTTTAAAATTGTCCTTTGATATTTTACGGAAATATAATGAGTTGAATTTTTGATTAATTTTTGGGAATTTTTTATGCTTAGTGGATTCTTCATAAGAAATTTTGGGAAATATGGGAACGCGTAGGCGAAATTTTCAGAAAAAGTAGATTACATCACAAATGCATCTACATGTATTTCAGCCAAAAATCATGTAAGCAAAATATCTTTGGTAATATTTATCAGAGTATTTCGTAGAGCCTACTGTCGTCCCCCTCAAAACATCACATTAATATTTAATAAATATTCGGAAACACGGTTAACAAATGTTAATGCATGGTACATGAAACATCAGCAATGTTTTTTTTAAATTTAAAAGTGAGGATGTAAGGAAACTTGTTGCACAATTTAGTCTTCAAACATGGCTGCCAAAAGTATATTCGGTAGCGGTACTAAGATGAAAACCTAATTGCATAGCAGTGATTAAACAAGTTTTAGTGGTGAAACTAGATCAGTCCAATATACATTGTACGTGTAATTCATCCTGGAATGCCCCTGAGTTATAAGTAGTAGATGCAACTCGATATTTATTCCTGTCATGCAATTTATGGCTCGGAAAAAGGCTGGAATGTTAAGTGTGCCGAGTATAGATAGGAATTCTTACGTGCCAGTGTATATATATTTATTCGGATGGACAAGCCGAAATTATTGCTCAAAACAGCATTTTCGGCATGAGCTAAAGCAAAAGCAGCTTCTGCCACGCCCTCTGGACCAGCTTCTGTTTGCCGAAAATCACGTTTTCCACCAGTTGGCCCTTGGGGTGAGGGGTGAGGGGTGAGGGGAGGTGGGGAAGCATATATATATATAAAGCCCAGGAATGTTTGAGAAAAAAAAGGGTACTAGACGATGCTATGCAAATGTCTTGTGTACTGACGGGTATGAAAGTGTATAAGAAAGTTTTTTGCTATAAGGAGATATTCAAGTAAAAATGTGCTGTTTTCGTCTACAAGATAGTGCATTAGCCAATATTGTAATTTCACACAAAAATCAGTGACGTGGATGTCCAAAAATTGTTGAATTAACTTAAACTTTTTTTTGGACATCCATCTGTTATAGATTCAAGCAGTATGTAGTATTTGGGGGTTGACCAAATTTTGTGACGAAAATCCGTATTTTTTTGGAAAAGAAAATCCAGGGAGGAAATCGGGGAATCGTGAGGAAATTTTTATGGAATTTCAAATGAAATTCAGGAAAGCGTGAGTAAATTATAATAGAATTTTAAATAAAAATAAAAATCAGGAAGTCAGGAGGAAATTATAATGGAATATCAAATAAAAATCAAGCAATCATGAGGAAATTGTAATGGAATTTAAAATAAAAATCAGAAAATATCGAGGAAATTATAATTTGTCTGGAAAATTTCCACTTGTCTTTAAATTTTAACTTGCCTTTAAATTTCAACTTGTCTTTAAATTTTAACGTGCCTTTTAATTTTGCCTTTAAATTGTAACTTGTCTTTAAATTTCAACTTGTCTTGAAATTTTAACTTGTTTTGAAATTTGGCAAAAAAATTCTGGAAAAGTCAGGGAAATGTGATTACAAATTTGGCCAGACACCCTGTTTAAGGTAACACGACCTGAAAATCAGGGAATTAACCCCTAATGTGCCTAATATTTCTTTCTGATTTTATTGACTCAGCAGTTAAAACCCAATGGGATGAGAGTGGTTGTATTTGGTCAATACAATGTATCAGCAACACTACAACAAACCAGCACCGGACTTGTACAAAAGTACTAGCTCTACCCCATCCCAGAAATCCCCCTTTGGCATTTCTGCAGGTTTGCTGATCTCCAACTCCAAATGAAATTAAGTTCACCTAGTTTTCGTAAGGGGGGATGTGATTCTGGCGTTGCAATTTGCTATTCTCTTCTTCTTCCTCTTCATCCTCCTCTTTCTATTCCTCCTCCTCATCCTCCTTTCTACAGCAAGATCTTGTTTTTGTCTTTCTAGTGTGTCATTATCTTTAGGCTAGTGAAAAGCTGAGCAAACAAAGTTGCCAACTCGACTCGATTATTGTTGTTTTCTACGTGTATCTATTTTTTTTTTCTTCTTGGGTATAAAATATACATCCGAAATACGCTTTTAAAAGCAACCGGTAACAGATTTGTTTCTGCTAATCACCTCGGGGCACGAACAACATCGACGAGATGTTATCCCTAATAAAATTTTCCCTACATTTTGGAGATGCTCTCCAGGGGGCTCTGCTATCACTTAAGGCACTTACGATACCTTTTTTCTAAATGAAATTTATTATTAAAGTTGGCCATTGATCGCTTATTATCGTTACTTATTCAGAGATCGCTCCTCGCTTTTATCAAACTAGGCATCGTTTTCCTAAGGCGTTGATCGAAAGTTGCTTTAAAAGTTTAATGTATTGGGCTGACTTCACGATGTTAAAAATCTCCAAAGATAGACTGAGCAAATGACGAATTAACGTTTGACTGGGTTCGTATATACCAAAATGTGCTAAATCATTTCTCTGAATTTCACTGACGTCTTAATAAAAATAATCAAACGGAATTAAAACAAGCTGCAAAAAGGCTAAACCAATAATGATGCATTTTCAACCTACTGTAAATTTCTCTAAAATTCTGCAGTTTCCAAGTGGTAGGCCACTGCCCCCAATCTTTTCAAAATAATACAGATACATGGGAAATCCTGGAAATCATGGAAAAGTCACGGGGGCACTGGAAAACCTGGTAAAGTCATGGGAAATTTTGAAAATGTTCCAAAAAGCCAGGGGATTTCCTAACTTTTAATTGTAGTTTCAAATCAAAAGACGCTGGGAATCCTGGAAATCCTGCGAAAGTGATGTAAAGATTTGAAATAATTCACAAAAGTCAGGGGATTTCTTAACTTGTAATTAAAGTATATCAGGGTTCTTACAGAACCTGGGAACCCTGGATACCTGGGAAAGTCAGTGGATTTGTAACTAACTGGGAAAGTCAGCAAGATTTTTAATTGTTTTCATAAAGTCAAAAGCATTTCATATCAGGGTTCTCACAGAACCTGGGAATCCTGACAAATATGGGAAAGTCAGGGGATTTGTGAAGACTGAGAAACGTGGCGAAAATATGATTTTTTTATCAGGTAACCCTGGTATAGTCAGGGGATTTTGTTACAGAAGCTGTGGGGATCCTGTAATAACCTATCTATACTAATATTCAGCACTGATCCCTAGGACGGGGTTAGCCGGTCATGGAAGCCAAGTATAAGGCATGAAATTTACAACAGGGTCATGGAATTTTTTTTCGTTGATTCACAAAATAATTTTTTTGTTTACATTCTTCCATTGTCATCTATTTCCGCAAAAAATTTCGCCTAGGACGTGGTTTTTGTCAATAATCATGTCGCCACAGTGGTAGTTAATGTTTCTGAAAATGTCTAGGTAATCATGACATAAAACTTGAATGGTCTCGTATTCTAAAATAGGCATGGACAGTTTTTTGAAGTCATGAAAAAGTCATGGAATTTGCAATACCAAATCCAGTACACACCCTGTAGGTTATACTGTAAGTTAACGCAGGTTTTACTATATGTACTTCCTATTTAAGCGTCATTCTATTACACTTGTGTATCTCGTCGTAAGACCTACAGGTCTGATGCATCACTTATACGAATTTATGATCGACCCTCGCCCAAAAAAACCATCTTGGTTGATCCGATTTCTGAAGTGAGTTTTTCCCAAATAGTTGCAGGAATAATCCCAAACAACGTCGCTCGCCAACTCTGAAAGCACCATTGTGTGTCTTTTCAGAGCAGTAAAGCAAAAAAAGGGGAAAAAAACGAAGATTAAATCAAATTAAGGGAAAGTGCATTTAGTGAGTGACCGCACGCACTACTAGTGTATAGGAGGGAAAAGCGAAAATGCTGCACTATAACTTGGTTTGGCCAATTGGATATTTGGTCCCATTATCTTCTCTATTGGCTTTCTTCCATACATTAAATTAGATTGCACGAAACCAGAAAACGGAAGACCCCCATTAGCGGGACAAGTGGTCATGGAGTGGTCAGCGCGGAATACAAAGTCGGAGTCAACAGCGCGACTGACCACCCTAATGGCATTTTGACATGGGCATTAAGTCAGCTCTGGATGCCTCATGTCTGCACGGGCGACTGACCAATGGTCATCCAGAAGTCACCTGACCAGTACTCGGGTCAGAGCTCCTGACTCGGACGCTGACCACTCGTCCGTAAGGTAGTTTTGCTTTCCTTGTATTTTTTTTGCATTTAAAGTGAAATAAGCTGTAGTGGTCATTTACATTCCAATGGCACCCAGAAACGTTAGTTTTTGACCATTTTCCAAAAAAATCAAAAAACTAAATAAATAAATCTTTTTACAGTGCACAAGAAATTATACATGGTGTCTGCCGGTCATGGAAGTCATGGAAAAGTCATGAAATTTACATCAGGGTCATGGGAAAGTCATGAAATTTACATCAGGGTCATGGGAAAGTCATGAAATTTACATCAGGGTCAT
>JAQGAF010001494.1:0-30378 GCA_034687865.1 Kryphioiulus occultus
ATTTTGTTGATGTGAAAAAAGCACATTTGTGGGCAATACATGCAGGTGGCCCGAATTTTTTGCTCGTAAGTGTAGATTTAAATTGCAGATGTCGATTTGGACAATTGTATAGAGGCTCACATTGAAAATGATACACCCGTATTCAAATACTGACATCCTATACTCGATTTGGTTAAGATAACAAGGACTAATCTTGTCCCATTCTTCCTGCAGGGCTTGTTTGTTGGAAATTTCGTGCTTTCTTATTTCTCTCTTTTGTTTGGCGTAAGTTTTCTATCACCTTTATGCTTAGGTCTGGTGACTGTTGGTGACTTTTAATGACTTTAGGAAAATTGTACAGCTACCATTCCGTTACTGTATGCTTTGGATCATTATCTTGATAAAACAAACTCATTTTAATATTTAATTTCTCTGCAGTAGTCATTTCTTGGGAACAATGCGCACGTTCTCAGCGTTAAGTGTTTATACCAAAGTTTCTCTATCGCAACAGCAACTTCTAAGAATCCGTCTCTCATCAATAGCTGTAAACAACTCGGTTGGGGTTCTTCCTTACTTTACTAATAATTCGATGGTCCTTTTTGAACCTTTCGATGATATGTTGGATTGTTGAGGAATTTTTTGAGTTACATGTATTTCATCTGCCTGTCGGAATGAATTTGCATTCCAATGGTGGAAACTTCACGAGCTAACATTAAGGAAGCGTTTGTGTCAAATTGTGTGACAATCTAATTCACAACATTCTTGACATTTAAAAATATCCAAATTCTACTATAATATCAAACTTTTTTTGCTGTATCATTTCCACTTTGACGTTTGTTTATCCCATTCAGTAATTTTTTGCATTTATTGTTTTTATTTTTTGATACGTAATTGAATATATATATATATCAGGCCCGTGTGCACGATCTCAAAATGGCAGGGGGTTTGACATCTGAGGAGGTTAAAAAGTGGAGGGGTTAAAAAGTAAACTTCAGCATGTGTTGGTCTATCATTCAAGGGCACGTCATCCATCCGACACATCAACTCTAATCGGGATATAAAATTCTTCTAAATACTGCTTTGCCTTGAGCTTGATTTAATTTCATTTGACGGTTCCCCAACTTGCGTCACCGCTGTTAATAAAATTTTATCACTCGGACACACGTGCTGTAACTTTTATTTCAGTCGTACAAATCAATCAGATAAACTGTAAATTGCTGCGTAATAGATTGTACTATTATAAGTTCTAGCCTGTAATGGTCGGCGTTGCACGTATTCAATTCTGGGGCAAATTGGCAGATCGACTATCAAGGCCTGGAATACTACTTTAATAGTGACTGTTGACCTCAGTCATTTTACTGTGAAATTTACTTAGCCTATCATTTGTTTGCTTACACTCATGTCATGGGATTGAGCTTGCAGGGCTTAGTTCTGAGAAAGATTATCATTGGAAAGTCGAAGCTGATTTCGATAAAATTATACATGGTCGCCTATACAGTGTGCAAGTGTATTTTGCACATCCCCATTTGGTATCAGAATTCACCCGGCTCCCCATTCACCAGAATTTTACAGCAGCAATGTTAAATTTAGTGAAATTTTCATAGGGAATTTCAAGAAAAATAATGACGAAGAGAAAGCCATAGGTGACATTTTTTTTTCGAAAACATGTTCACAAATAAGACATCTCTGGCAAAATTTATATTAAAAAATGGTCGATAATACTGTGCAGGATGTAAACGATGCAGCGCTTTCAATAAATTACTGTAAGTTTTGTATTCATGATCGTAGATACTGTGCATCGAAAAACTCCACGCTCTCGATATTTGCCTGTTGTGATTCTGTATTGAATTGAATCAACTGTTATTAGAGATATGACGATCGAGTTGGTAATTTCGAATAAGCAATTCTCAGTTTTCGTTGAAATTTTCTTGTGATGTAATGCCTCAATCTTGCTTCGCTAGAGGACCCTGAGTTGAAAGTTGCCATTTTACGACTCAACGTCCTCTATCGGCGGAAGACGGAAAGACTTTCACCATCTTTAAATATCCCTACAATCACCAGCTCTATTAATACAACCGCAAAATAACTTACGAAACTGTTGCAATCATTTATAATCACCCTGTATGAATTAATGCTATTAAGGGGACTCAGTATGTGAAACTTACAAAAAAAAAACGTTGCATGATATGTAAGTGGTTAACGTACTGTTTTATTAGTGTCATTCTGTCTGGTATGAATAATTTTGTTTTGAAGTCAAGTGTTTTATGGCCGTTTTAGCATTTAGAGGACATTTGATAGAAATTATCTTGGAAAATGTTAAGTATGAACGGAATGCCCTAGGCGAACAGTTTTGAAAGCTAGAACAAAAATGGAGGCCCACATTTCTATCAAAATATTTAGAGAAAACCATTGACGGAATTTTCTCAAAAACGCTACCAGAAATGGTGATTTTAAGGTGTTTTAGTTGTAATGTCCAATCGTTAATCCAGTACAGTGTAATTGTAATAATCTTATTTTCAATTATGGAAGTCTTCACATACGAATTTAGTTAGGCCTGTGAAAAATTGAGACTTACCTGCACTATACAGATAAACGCCTATGTCGTGGTCATGATACATGTACATGTAGATAAGTGAACCTAATGCAAAGAATAATATACGTTACAACATTGATTGTACAAGATTTTTAAGCAAAAAGGATAAAGGAAAGTGGGCGTAATTCAGCATTGTAAATTTCACGTTTACTTTCTAAACATATTTAACTACATGCCTTCTAAAAGTTTACTACTTACCTGAAATGCCTAGCATGTCACTCACTCTTGTGATTATTTTCTTATCTCAGTTTGCTACTTTCAGGTTTAGCTTCTCAACACTAATGTTAAGGTTGCTAATTTGAAGTCATGTTTGAATGACACTGGAGTTAACTCATCTTCACTTCTTTACACGCCAAGCAAACGTTCATATGAAAACTTGTAGGATCTATTTTGTTAGGGGCAAAATTAAACGTGTCAATTTGACGTTTCATTTTGGTCTTTATACGTGCTGAAATGTATGCTATATGTCAACTGTTTGATTGATCATAAAGCTCGAAACTATCCACAATTTGATGAGCTAAACTTGTGAAATGTGCAGCTCACCAAAAATCAGTTAAGATAGATTGAATTGCTCTTAATACTAAGACCTTGGCATAATAGTGGCATTGAGCCTGTCAGGTGATGGTTTCAGGTAATGTCTGCAGTGTCAAGTTGAAATGTTAGATTAGCATATAGCCAGCCTAATGACAATTTCATATCCTTGTGTCAATTTGATAGGCCGAGTTATCCTGTGTGAAGTTCAAGGTGCTGACAGTTCTTTCAATTAGCTAGAACATTAAGATCATTTCGATATTAAACTGATGTGAAGAATTAGCTGAGATTGCTAATTGTAATTGAATAAATAAAAAAATTATTTCCTGATGCAATGTACAGGTGCCATATTATCTAATAGAAAGTGAGCCACAGACTGTATTTTGAGTGAAATTCAAAATTTCGGTATGTTCAACATACAGGGGGTGGCATATACATGACCACGATATCTTGCATGGTAGTCAATTTTATATTCTTAACCATTTCTTAATTTATAACATATTAGCTGCTTTTGTAAAACTACCTTGCTTTTGATCTATCCTACACGACACAGAATGCACAAATCCTTGTAGTGAATGGAATTCAAAATCGAAACTAATGTAGAAATGAATTTTGTCAAGGTCTATTAACTTGGTGGTTACATTTTAACGTCCCTATAAGGGGCCGTGCATATTTTACGTAACGCAATTTTTGCTCCTTGTTAGAGACCTACCCACTATTTGTAATACTCTAACACTTTGCAGACTACCCAGCCCTAGAGTTACGTAACACATTTATACAAAATTTGTATTTTCACCCATGGATTTTATTAAGTAACTTGTAGGTAATACAGAACCTACCATTTGTTATTGATTCTGCGATATGCAACTGAAGACATCTCCACCAAACCATTGCAAATCTGAACTGCCAGGCTCAGAATTGATAATTCTGTACATTAGCTAATGCTGTTGTCTATAGCTGCAACACTGGTAGAATTTTCAAGATATCCTGGCCATTGAAAAATGTTACGCAACGCATGGAGAAAATCCCACTAATCTCTTGTAACAGTTCGTAACATTTTCATGAGAACCCACCCACCCCCTGGTGCGTAACATAATATTTACACGGCCCCTAAAGTAAAATTTTCTAAAAAGAAAAACCATGATTGGATCATGTGAAATGATGTGAAGAGACAGCTCTCAAAAATTAAGCCAGGCTCCATAATTGGGTGTATTGCATATGAAACTTTGTTACTCGTCTCATCTTCCTATTATTGTTAGTTAGCAAGTTACTTAACATGTTAATTCCTCTTCTGAGCAATTGTACAGACCAGTTAAAACAATTGTTTTTATCTTGTGGTTCTGGGAAGGTTACTCCAAAATTCCGCGATACTCATTGCACAATTGTACTTTGTACATGCATATCACACATCTTTTCTACATGTACGCTATTTGGTCTTATCCTAATACTGTATCTACAGATTTACTGTATAACACCACATCTTATTATTCTCCTAACTGTCGCTCATGTTCTCCCCATGTATAACAGGCTTGAGTGTTATGTTGAAACAAGTTGTTCAAAACATCAGCGCTAAGACAACTAGATATAAACTGATAGTTGAGATAATCCAAACATGTCGAACTATGGTCCCCACATTCATTCAGATTTCATTGTGGTTATGATGGACACTAAGACTGCACCAATGCCATTCCTCGCCATTCCTGACTTGTTATCATGGTGGGAAGGACAGAGTTGTGATATAGATTAAAGTTAATTCAGTGTAATTGATGTTAATGTTGCTTAATAATACCTGTACCATGACTTGACGCTAACTTCCTAAGTACTGATAAATGCTTTTAGAAACAGAGAAGTTGACGTTTGGGACAACAGATCGAAATGCATCATTTCCGTTATTTCGCCCAATGTTATTTTCTTAAAACATTGGGACACTATAGTTTGGCATGCAACGCAATAACTCATTATTTTCATGTGTACATGTCCGTTGAACCGACAAGAAACAACATCCTGGTTTTTCCACCCTGTATACTGGTCTTGGCAAGTTAATGTCTCCAAGGCGCATTTAGGCAGCTGAAAAATGATAAATGAGTAATGCGCGTGAAATTTGTTGGGCTGTCATATTTAGTGGTAGTTTCTTCACGTCGAATTAAAAGTGGACGTGTGAAATTTGCCTGGCATTTCGCCATTACCAATATGAAAAATGTGCCAATCTGGACTTGATATGAACTTCATTGATGAGAGTGTAGATGGCAGTCTGTTGGGGGGCTGGCCATAGATAGCATATAAAGAGCTTTGTAGGCTGGCCATATATCATCTGTGCGAGGTTCCTACGTGGTTACAACTGGTGCTAGTACTGTACGCAAAACAGTGAAACTGAAGCTAGTGGACTGAGCGAGAAAAAAGTTTTAAACATAACTTGACTCTGCGTCTGGGAGAGAACATCGTCATGGCCAATACCAGCGATACAGCGATTTCTGGAATTATAACGGTAGTGAATCATGGACGTTTTGCATTTAAGGGGTTACCCACATTTAAGACAAGTTGTTGACGTTCGTAAAACTCTTTCAGTGTTATTTGGTAGTGTTGCTTGGAATTTAGCAGGTTTAAATAATTTTGTAGATTTTCATTTTATGCAAATTGCTTTTGAAACCTTACTTGCAATGAAATTCAAGTTTTACGGGATTAGCCTTGAGGCAATCACCTTTATTATGGCACATTAATTAGAACGAATTTGTGCAATGTGTACGGTGTTTCAGCATGACTCACCTTGGTTTAGCATACATGTACAGTATATAGGTGTGAAAATGGGGAAATTGGCATTTTATGAAGTTTGTTATTTGCAATACATTGTAAATTTACATAATGATACCCTACATGTACCTTCGATGACATTCATTTGCGTTGCGAATTTTGATACCATTGATATGCTACTACTATGCAATGCATGCTTTACGTTTACTTGCTAATTTCCTTATCAGCTTGAATCAACATTTCAGATTTTCGAAGCTGATGATTTCAGGGTTTTCCAATTTTTCCCCCGCAAATTTCTAGACGCTTGCAGTCGCTGAAATCAGTTTTTACTGCTCCTGATTGTGCCCCAGTGAAGACATTGTGCCAGATTTTAAGTTAATAGCACAAACTCTTAATTGACACTTTCAAAGATAAGAAACTAGCGTGAAACCAAAGGTTAAGCAGTTTTCAGTCCATGAATGATAACTACAGTATGTTTAAACTATTTTGAGAAAATTAAGTGAATTAAAGGGAGTTATTGAGTTGTTTATTAATTATACTCGATAAAGGTGAGACGATGAAAATATTCCAAAACGAAGCCTTGTGACTGAAAATGAATTTTGCTGAAATTTGAGTGTTCAGGGTTAATGAGTTTCCCGATTCTTTAATATTCCATTCTAGGAAAAGTGTGAACTTTGCCTCCATTTAATTGGGTCATGCTCTGGAGCTGACATCGTTAAATTAACTGGCAATGCTTTGACATTGTTCACATTTGCAGACATTTTTTGGAATAGTGCTGTAACATTTTACTCCATTATAAAAAGTCAACTTAATTATGGATTATAATCTCGACCACGTCTATTGATCTTGCAATAAACGGCGACCCTGAGTACACCTAATGTTACTGAGCGATTGGATAACATTGTTAAAAATTCTGATAATACTATGAAGTGGTTTAATATACTACTTCAAAACCATAGTATTATCAAAATCATACTATTATCAGATTTTTAACAATGCTCTCCAAATCGTGACGATCAACCGGAATATGCTCAATGCCAGAAGTCTTCAATAAAGTTTGCAATATATTACAGTATATTCAATTTCAAACGTACAGTGTACATGTTCTAATCAACTTTATTGAAGACTTCTGGCATTGAAAATAAGATACAGTAAGACTATATTAAGAATATTTATTTAACAAACGATGGGAAGTGATTATCACGTTATTTTCTACACTTTGATTGTTTCACCGAACTTTTGAATGTAATCATGAATTATTTTTGGTCTTAATTTTTGATGAGCTACCGGTTTGGTTATTCCAGTCAAATTCTATAAATTATTCTATTAGAGGGAGTTTATTTTTAAACTGCCGACATGGTACAGAAAATTTATTTATGATGTGAATGAAAAAGGTCAAATTTCCAAGGAATCTTCACTTGTAGGAATTAAGGAAATTGTTCTTGCATCCTAGTATCAATAGACGTAGCCAAGATATGCGTATTTTCGATTCTCGAAATGGGGTTTTACATGTATATTCACGACCATTTGAGTTATCTACAAATTCGAAATATTTTTTGGCAGTGAATTTGTGTAAGTGTTTTTTCTCATATCATTGTAAAATCTCCTGTAGAGTTGATCTTCAATCGTTTTCGTCAACATTAACTAGCTTTCTGCAGTGAGTGAAATGTGCGTGTCATCGCTATACCTTATCCATATTACATCAATCTATAGGTTTATCTTATTGAGCAATGCGATATCTTCAGTTTGACCATGGCCCAGTTTTAATTAATTCTGGAAAAGTATTTTTAACCTAGGTTTGTGCATGCAAGTTTTTATCTTTCGTCATTAAATTGCCCATTAATTC
The DNA here is from genome assembly GCA_034687865.1 of Kryphioiulus occultus. Lineage (NCBI taxonomy): Eukaryota > Metazoa > Arthropoda > Diplopoda > Julida > Julidae > Kryphioiulus > Kryphioiulus occultus. Next base: position 7,698 of record JAQGAF010001494.1, read on the forward strand.
CACAATAAGACCATCTCGCTTTATGGAATCATTTCATGGGCTAGTTAACTTCGGTTAATGCCATCGTTCCTAGAATTTTCAAGAATACAGTACAGTGTATGTGTACTTATCTTTGCAGCCAAAGTCCTCTAATCTCTGGAAATGTCTTATCTCTTATGTATGCACATTACGATTGAAATATGACAGTGTATTATTTGACAGTAACGGGGGGGCCCACAAAGTGCTCAACCCAGTTATCATTTTAATTTAACTTGGCCAAAGATGAGTTTATATATTTTTGCCATATAATACATGTTTTAATGGCCTCCGGATGCAGTTGAGGTAATAAAATTGCGTATGTATGAAAAATACTGCTGTCGCTATTTGGCATAGTTAGAATTTGTGCAAAACTTTAATTAGAACAGGTTGGTTGTTATGCATTCAACTTATGCTTATAACTATTCCTAACTATTGGGCGTTCATAAAATGGGAGGATTAGTTGTAATGCCACAGAGCTTAATTCCATTTTTGCATACATTTTTGTGATTATGATAAACTAACTTTTAGTTATCAACTGGAAACAGGTTTTCAAATGGCTTTTAATTGTACAGGTTTCACAAAGGTGTTATCTTTGGGTTCGTTAATTTGCAAGGTCTAAATTAACCACGAATATCCTATAAGTAGTTCGTTACATGGCTGTTAAACCTTATTAGATATTAATCGGGGTACAGGGACCTGCTTAGTCTGATGCAAACTGGCACGAGAAATTCCAATTCATGCCCTACTACATGTAATTTAGTGCAGATTCTCCATCCTTAATTTCTTTGTGGCAATGTTGCTTCTTGTGTATCATGTTTTGATTTTGTTGTTTTCAAGAAATTTGCTGCAATCGTTGGAATTGCTTACTAATGGGAATGTACAAATATCCTTGCAGAATTTATTAAAAGCGTCGAATGTTACGTATCAGTCGCACCATGTATCCCGTAATAAAAGAGGGCAGGTTTTGGGACAGCGTGGCGGTTTTCGTGGATGTACCATCTGGTTCACAGGTGAGTAATGAATGGTGCCACTTAAAGAATGCAATGCAAGCACAAAGTTTTCAGTTTTCATTTTCTTTGAAGTTCAGTATTCTTCAATAAAAATACATTGAAACGTATTCTGGATCAATTCTATAACCTTTTACAGTATCCGGGATTCAAACAAATTAAAATTCTGAAGTACTTTTCAAATGTTGTAACCGGGTGTTTGTTGCCTTTGTGAATCTTTTTAGGTCTTTCGGCTGCTGGCAAAACCACAATTTCCTTTGCACTAGAGGAATACTTGGTCTCTAGAGGATTTCCTGCCTACGGTTTGGATGGGGACAACATTAGGCATGGGCTGAACAAGAATCTTGGGTTTGCCCAAGAAGACAGAGAAGAAAATATCCGTCGTGTTGCTGAAGTGGCCAAATTGTTTGCCGACAGTGGTGTCATTGCCCTTTGCAGTTTTGTCAGCCCTTATTCAAAGGTAGTGAATTACTTCACTTTTGAGTTATTCCTTTGAGTCCTAACAATTCCAACAATGATCACTCACTTTTATCCTCGCGCAAGTTATGTCAGGATCAAATGAGATTGTTTCTCATTACTGGTCTTCCTAATATGGCTTAATTTCTTTTAGCACTACTGTATAATATGAACTTAAAAATCCATCCTTTTCGATCTAGTGTTTTGTATTAAAATTTCAAATTTTGGCAAGATTACGTGGCTGTACAGCCCCCTTCATCCAAAAAAAAGTCCTGGATACACCACATATTACAAATGCCAATGTGGCCCTCATCTCAAAACGTTGCAACCCTTGCTCTAATAGCCCAATTTGATTAACTTGATTCATTAGCTACTACTTTATCTGTCAAGTGACCCATGCAATCATTATTGGGCAAATCTTTCTACCTATTGGCAGTGTCGTAACGAAATTTGTGACTATTTATATTAGGACCGTGACAGTGCTCGGGAAATTCATTCGCACGATGGGTTACCATTCTTCGAATGCTTCGTGAATACTTCACTAGCGGTGTGTGAAACAAGAGACCCCAGGGGACTGTATAAGCAAGCCAGAGCTGGAAAACTAAAGGGTGTGTATTTGCTGAAACACGAGTTCTATGCTTTCTAAGAACTATGGACTCAACATCAACGCATTATTTCTGTAGGCTTTACCGGCATTGATTCCGTTTATGAGCCCCCGGAAAATCCAGATATTGTCTTGAAGGCCGGGGAATTGTCATTGAATGAATGTGTTCAACATGTGGTAGACATGCTCATTGAAGCTGTAAGTTGCCGTTTTCTGATCAAATTTCTTAGAAACTAGCAACTTTTAATCGCTGCTTTTGTCCATTTCTAGGGAATTTTACCTGTAGCTGTTACTGATTCCGTAAAAGAGCTGTTTGTCCCAGAAAATAAACTTGATGCCGTGCGCAGTGAAGCGGCAAATCTACCTGTTGTGGATATTAACATGGTACATTTGTATTAAATTAGTTCATAGCATAATTTGCTACTGTGCATTGCTTAGCTATAGAGCACATTATGCTTATGTCCATATGAGGGACAAATATTGAATCTTGAGTCCAGAAGAACTCAAGAAAAGGTAAAGGAAAAACAAATTATTCTCAAGATTTTTCATGTCATAGAAACCTCTTCTCCTATGATCAAAGCCTGTAGCAGACATTGAAAAGTGCATTTTCTTGCATGTTTATGCCCTTGAAAGTTTTGTGTTTATCTGTTATTCACTGATATTGTGGAATTTTCAAGGTGGATTTGCAATGGGTCCAAGTATTAGCTGAAGGATGGGCCACACCCTTGACTGGCTTCATGCGAGAAAGGCAATTTTTGCAAAGTCAACACTTTGGTTGCCTTCGTGACGGTAAGGTTAATTTTTGTATAATAATTTGAAAAATCAAGCAGTGTCGAACCGTTCCTCAAATGTAACTTTGATTCAAACTTCTGCAGGTGGTACTGTTAATCAGTCAATTCCTATTGTTCTACCTGTCTCTACTGAGGACAAGGATCGTTTGGAGGGTACTGCTGCCTTAGCCCTGCGATATAATGGCATTTTGTATGCAGTTTTGAGAAATCCAGAATTTTATGAGCATAGAAAGGAAGAACGTTGCTGTCGGCAATTTGGTACTTCCAACCCAGGGCATCCCTACATTAAGGTACCAGTCAAAATTCAAGCTCGGTTTAAACGCTCCCTTTGTGCACTTTCTAACAACTTGTTTAATGCCAGATGATCAATGAAAGTGGAGATTGGCTCGTTGGTGGTGACTTGGAAGTTCTTGAACATGTAAAATGGAATGATGGTTTGGATCACTTCAGGCTTACTCCAAAAGAATTAAGAGCGAAATTCCGTGAAATCGGGGTAGGCCAATTTTGTGTTCTCTAATTTAATTGGCGATGTTATCAATTTGTTATGATAGTGTTTTATACATGTATCTTTTGTTTCGCATAGGCTGATGCAATTTTTGTGTTCCAATTGCGCAACCCTATCCACAACGGTCATGCACTCCTAATGCAAGATACTAAACGACGACTTGTAGAGCGGGGTTATAAGAAACCAGTATTGCTTTTGCATCCTCTAGGTGAGAGCCCATTACAGATTATGAGACTTTGCATTTTATTTGAATCAATAAAAAACAAGATTTCGAAATACGAAAGTGTCAATGATAAAACTATCCCTCATGAGCTCTAGTGCATCCTGGCCAGTGGTTTTGTACTTGTGATTTACACGTTTGATTTGTTGCTTTTAAGGTGGCTGGACTAAAGACGACGATGTTCCGTTACCTGTGCGTATGGAACAGCACAAGGCAGTCATGGACGAAGGCGTTCTCGATAACAAATCCACTGTTTTGGCTATATTTCCGTCCCCTATGATGTATGCTGGACCAACTGAAGTAAGGCAGATTTCCATAAGTGATGCGCCTGTTAACTGCCAACTTATTTATCAGTATAGCTAACTCATTTTTGCATCATAGGTTCAGTGGCATGCTAGAGCACGCATGTCAACTGGTGCTAATTTTTACATTGTTGGAAGAGACCCAGCAGGAATGCCCCATCCTGATACCAAGAAAGATATGTACGAACCGACACACGGTGGCAAGGTAGGAAAATAATTAGTATGGCTTCTATATTCCCCTTCCTTTAGCCTAATATGGCTGTTTTCTTTGGGTTGTGTTCAGCATTTAATTGCTGGACATATGTCAAAAAAGGGTGTGCACTGTAATAATTGATCAGATGTTTTGGCTATTTCGAAATACTGTTTTAAGTACAGAGTTTACTGTTGTTTTATCTAGGTTTTAACAATGAGTCCAGGGTTAACACAACTTGAGATTTTGCCATTCCGTGTTGCTGCCTATAACAAAGCCGAAAAGAAAATGGATTTCTTTGATCCGGAAAGGAAGGCAGATTTTGATTTTATTTCTGGCACTAAAATGCGAGCTTTGGCTCGTAGTGGGCAAACTCCTCCTGATGGTTTTATGGCGCCAAAAGCATGGAAAGTCCTGGCCAACTATTATGCTTCGTTGAAGTAGCGCTTTTCACTTTCATGCCTGGCTGTTTTTTTCTGTAAAATGTATCTTACATTACGCACGACTTGGAAAGCGTGGGAATTTATCGCTTCGGGCTTTTTATCAGTCGGTAGTAGTTGAAATTAGGTAGCTAGATTATTGTTCTGTACACTTCAAAAGTTTATCGTCCTGTTACATACTTTTGGATATTTTTGTGAGAGTATAGCTTTTATTATATATACACTTCCTTAACACACGCATATCTGCTGTGAGCGCATGGCAAAAAAGAAATATTATTTATTCGTTAATTGCAGCTTACAGTAAGAAAGGGAAGGCAGAAATCCTAAATTGTACAATATTTTTATTATAACGCCAATTTTTAGTAACTTGTCTTGCCCTTTGCTCTTTTATTGGACGTCCACATTCCCTTCATTTAACTAACGATAGGTCATTCCTGGTGATGTCAATAGTCGGTTTTGGCCTTGCACTGTACTTGGGTACCATTACAAATTTTCCCGACTCGAGACTTTAGGAAAGTCTTTCGTTTAAAATATGTGCCTTACGCAATCGTGTTCATTGAATTTTTAAACTGCATCACTTGCGCGTCTTGAGAAATGGTTTTATACAGTTATTTTTAAACACAAAATTAGCTTAGCAAGGATCCATCTCAACTAAGACAGTTCCGTATTAGCCACTTGGGACCAATCATTGGATTTTTATGATAAACACGCTTGCATCCGTAGCATTTTGAAAGACAGTCATTTGAAAATTGTGATGAAATCGTTAATTACCTTATATACAACTTGTGTAATTGCATTCCAAACCTTTTTGGGGTTATACGTAGAAATGCATGGGTGCCTTTGCTGTAACTAATCGATCTAGTTCTACTCGGATGTACATTGGTAATTTCTCAAGAGTATTTGACATGCTGTCTCCATTTGCTTACCAAGTGATGCAAACTTTAATTGGTTTTCCGCTGTTTTGGAGTTGGTATAATTTGAAATTAGACGAGTGTTCATTCCTGCACGCTAACATTTTGTGGGTGTGGTGTTATGCAATAAAAGATTTCATTAAATTCGTTGATCTATGATTTATACATTGTTTCCTATTTAATCTGCGGTTATTTTAGTGAAAATAGCAGAATCACGTGTAGTAATTCAGTCAGTAATTGACGTTAGCTAGAGATTATTTTCGTGTATTTTCTCTTCAAACTTAAGAACTGAAGAAATTAGAAAAGATGGAAAAATTAGTTTCCTGTCATCATTTATGATGTCCAATTCAATAAATACAGTAGATACAGCATATTATCTAAATATTGCGGATAGAGATTTTACAGGAAGTTATTTGAAGATCATAGCACACAAATCACACGTCAGCATTAAAGCCTCAGGTGTATGCTGAGGATTACGTGATCAAATAAACGCACATAACCGCACCATTGCGTTAATTTACCAAATTGGTTAACGAAATGTGTATATGCAAATTTTTATTTACTAAGAAGTTAGGAGCGATATCCCCATTTTCAAAGTTTACACAAACTACTTTGCCATTGGCTAACGCCTGATGTTATAAAATCTGTTATGCGCTTGAATAAACATTAACAAACTAGTGTGAATTTGATATGCAGTGTAATTTTAGTCAGATTTCTTGGTATATTAGATTTCACATGACGTTATTGCACTCGTCAGCCGTTTATATGAAACGTGATAACATGGCGCAATTAAAAATACAGATATCCAAGTGTGGTAAACTCGTATCATGAAACGTTGATGTTCCTATGTGCCGTCCGTTGCTCATAGCTTTTCATATACAGTACGTTAAAACAAATTACAATTTTTTTTGTTTCTTAAAATGATACATTTGAATTATGTGGATTATAAGTGAAATTCCATTTCCAAACCTTCCCAGGGGATCGTGCATATGCTGTATTCGTTTTTTTGTTATTGTACATTCAATTTGTTCAATTGTGCATTCTTTTTGAACAAACTCTAGTTAGTTTTGAATGGTCCGATGTACTTTTATCTTGAATGGGCTTGTTTCCAATTCCCATCTGGCCCTCAAATCCGAGCTCCGTTTCAATTAGAAACCAAAATAATTTGGTTACTGAGTGTGTGATGCATCCATGGAACCAGTTTTTGTTTGCTGTCTCCAGCCTCAAGTTGTGTTGAGTTCCGAGTGCATTGATCCATTTTTATAATAACGATAGATATTAATTAGCGCCCAACATGTTTTGCCCAGGTTGTCATTAGTAACATAGACTTAGTACCCTCATGTTATCTGGAGGGCTGTGATGCTCGAACTTGAATGTCAAGCAATCCGCACTGAAATTGCCCTACATGTATTTCATTAACATTTCTTCTAATTATTCAAGTTTGGACAATTTCTGTTAACTTGGTGTGAAAATGTCAATTGCTATCCATGGTAACGTCAAATCCCCAAGCTCAACTTGCTTTGCACCCAGCTTGTTGGGCCATGACCGTGTTGTTTCCCACCTCTTCATATTTACTCTCTCCATCTAAGCTTACTACCCCGATCTGCAAGTATGCAAATTATTTGTGGTTGGTTATTGGATGTTAGCCTACCTTCTCGCTTTTGGATTTTTAGTAAATTTTAATACATTTTCAGCTAGCTTTACATACAATTTTAGCATTGCGAATATTTAGCTGCTCTTGATTGCGCGTTTTTTATATTTAATTTTTACTGTTTATTGGACACGTTTTAAGTTTATGGACTGTTTCAAGTGCAAGAGACTTCGAGGCCAATAGTTTTCACATTAAATGGGATATGGTGATGAATAGGAGAGGCGAGTTTTAATATTGACATTTTTATTTCCGTCAGAAGGCTATTCAAAACAAAGTCTTTCTAAACTGCATATTTGAAAGGTGCCAAACCATAACATTGTGACTGGAAATCAACTTTTCAGGAGGGTAAAAAACTGAAGTGTTGTGACCAATATTGTTTAGATAAATTTATTTTAGTACAAAAAGAACATTAGGTTCAAGCGTTATATAACATCGAAGATATTGTAAATAACGAAAAAAACAAATGAGCACTTAATTAAAAATGTTGATTTTTAGACATTTTTTACAAAACGTTTTGTCGCGATTGGTGCAACACAAAACGAGGTATCCACCAAGCTTATTGCACCCCCCAATAAACGTTCATAAAACACATTTTCTTGAGACAAATAGGGCAGCATCGCATTTTTGGATATCACCAATATTCTAGGGCTGTAATACAGAATGCACGCACATGTATAACTACGTCATAGACACTATGAAAAAGTTGGCTTCCCCTAACAGCTCATAGGCTGGCAGTGATTGCCTGACTGTTGGGAGCTAAATTAAATTTTTTAATTAAATTTAAACAAGTCATGCATGTAAACGTGTATAATGGGAAAATAGGCTGTATCTATTCCCTATTCCGCAAAAGTGTGGATTTGTGCTTGCAGAGGGATGGAGTAATACGTACAACCACATCATTTTCTACATTTCTGCAATATACTCCATACCTTGCAAGTTGCAACTACAGTTGATCAAATTATTAGTTACTAATAATTAAGTTATTCGATATTATTGGTGGACCACAATAATACAAGCCCATATTTTTTCCTATAATTTGTAATTTCCTGCATTTGTAATTTGTACATGTTTGTGAAATAGGGACCTGGGCCCTATTCCACAAAAGTATGGAGTTGTACTTGCATAGAGGTATGGCGTATAATCTGTACCACTATACAAATACAATTTCATAGAGGTATCGAGTATACTCCATACCTCTATGCAAGTAAATTCCATAGAATAATGGATTACACTCCATACTTCTAATAAAGTATAGCTTCATACCTCTACGCAAGTACAATTCCATAGAAGTATGGCTTACATTCCATGTGGTCAAACCATGTGGTGCATGTACAACTCTATACCTTTGTGGCATAGGGCCCTGGTTTTAGCAAACCCTGATGCACGTAGAACACACGTCCAACTTGGCCCGATGAGAAGCTTTACGACTGGCCATGTAAATCCACTTTGTGTAGGTAGGTTTTATTGAAGTTAACTTAACGTCTGCATGTAAACGCGTTGAAATTTGAAGTTTTTTCGCCGCATTATTTGATGTTCCCTCTTGGGCGAATGCGGTTGCACCTGGAGCTGAAGACGCTTTGTAAGAAGAGCATCGAGCAGCGATTTAATACGTTTTAGACTTTTAGTGGAATGAAAATAGAATCGAGGGCGGGTTATTCACGTAGTTTCACGTTTCCAATCTGTTGACAATTTCCGATATTGCTGTTCCATCGATGGCGCTGCCTGCCTTCCTTCCTTACAGGTGGCTCTGCAGTTGACGATGGTGGAAGGACGCAACACGTGCTCGACGATAATTAGGGCTGCTGCATTTATTACTTGCTAGGTCTGGAAACGAACAGGCGCCTCGTGTTATTCTCTCCCGAACTGGCCAGTGGTCAGCGTAATTGGAAAATACTGCAACTGTGCGAGCTCTCTCGATGCTCGAGTTCATTTGGAGCGTCAGTCGATCGTGATTTACAGCATGTGCCCAGGCCCGTATGTCCGAAGCTCCTGGTCATCTCCGCCAGTGGTCAAGGGAGGCCCCGACTGACCATTTTTGACCATGAAGCTGGGCGAGTTGAATGCGTTTGCAACGGTTTCGTTTCTGCTGATGGTCGGATGGAGGACTACCTCGTGCGGCAAGGAACCCAAGGAGCCCTGCCCCCAGGGGTGCTCGTGTCCTGACCAGAAATTCGTGGAATTGGGAGGTCGAGTGGTCAACTGCAGCCAGATTGAACGTCACCCCGATGACCATGCATGGATGCGGAGGATGCTGGCCGAGCTGGGTAATGGAACTCGAGATCTGTAAGTAAGCATTCAATTTAATTCAACTCAGTATTCTACTGTTTGCTACTTTTTTTTAAATTTCACCTGCCGAAGATTTTTATATACGTTTAGAAATGTGGGCTAAAATGCACCACTTTTGGGTTAGATTTCAAAACAATGTCACCTATGGCGCTCCTGTCATTTCTAGGAATTTTGTGGGCATCCTTTTTTTAAAATATAATATGACTATTTAAAAAAGGATATGACTTCGTTGTTGACATTTATACCTTTATAAAAATATTACAGAAATTCACATAAATCGATAATTTATGACGGTGTTATTCAACAAATTTCACTTTAGGCGTTTTGTTAGCTACTGTATAATAAATAATTTGTAATCTAGTTTTAAAAATACTTTCGCCGCGGTTTTCAATAAAACTTAAATAAATTAAATGAAAAGTTCACTCCAGTGCATTATTGGTGATCCGTTGTTCAAAAAAAATTTGTCCCAAAATATTCTCAATGTTAATAAGATTTCTGGCAATCTCTGATGAAACCACACTCAAAAATTATTACCATCTATATTTCGAGTAATTTAAAAAGAATCGTCTATGACATGTTCCCTTGATTAATAATACGAGCATTTTTTTATTTGAAGAGTAAATATCATTTTTTTGTGAAACAGCTTAAATAAAAGCCTGAAAATTACTTGGTGTGTATGAATATCCCCCCTTCCCCCAAAAAAAAACCAATCCTAATCTGTCACTGGGGGTTACACTTTGCAGTAAAAGTCTGAAAATGTTAAATGTACTTAACAGTACAAAGATTGGGAACCATTGGTTAAACCGACCAACAATTTCGAATTAGCTCGGACTTCTATAAGCGCGTTTGAATGGAAAGGTAGACCACCTCAGTGATCCCAAATTTACAAGGGTTTATCTACAATGCTTTTCCACAATTTTGCGAAATTGGTCGGTTTTACCTCAACTACTATAGTTGAGGAGTTAATCAGTTTAGAAGTGACCCAATAACTTGACCGAAAGATGTTAGTGGTCGCTGGCCTGTGAACGCGAATTTACGACTAAATTGCCACCAATCTTCAGACGCAAATTGCGGTAAGTTTGGCAACAGGTGGTCAGTTGGTGGCAATCAGCTTATATTAATCTATATTACTGTTGTTCGCAAACTGATGATACTTGCTCGTAAACGTGATCAGGTAGCTGTGACATTTATTATTGGTTGGCAACCAAAGTTTTTCCCATGATTTAACGGAATGATATTCTATCATGTGACCACGTCAATATTACTAACGTAGATCTAAGATACATATAGTTTTTCGTATCTCTGTATGTTCAAGTCATCTAAAGATGTGCTGAACTTTACTTTTTATGACGTAACGCTACTCCAGTAGAATTTAGTTGCAGGTGGATTAAAGTAATCCCTCAATTTTTAAATAAAATTGAAACTGTGTTTTGTATGTGTGAAATGTTCCTAAAATATAGCATGGTACTAGTTATATATTAAGCATGCCTAACATTTATATTCGTTTATTACGATGGAACAAGAAATTCGAAATAGCATCCTATGCGTTTTCCAGATTATTGGAAATGAGTCTATTGACATCTATTGGCGCCTGATGATTTGATTCGTGCCTAGAGACACAAAACAGTTTCTCTTATAAATAGTTCTATATTTAACTCAATGCTCCATGTGGCCAATTCAACTCTTTTGCTGTCAAGCATTTCTGATAAGTTTTCATCTGCCTAATTAATAATTAAAGCTAATTAGACCAACTGAATTTCAAAATAATCCATATAATAACCGTTGTTAAGGAAAATATAACTTTTTCAACTAAATATACATGTATACTATGTAATTGTGACTTTTGCAGAAAGTGTCAAGCGCAGTTTACAAAAATATTCCTTAAATACATGTAATATTCAGTAGATCTTGTAAGGCCTCAGACAAATGCATTAAACCTTCAATAACATACTGTGAAACTGAAAGTTATTTTAAAGATAGGCCTGTGCTTTTCTCGGAAATAAGTTAAGTTCGAGCCTAAATCATTAATTATAGCACGTTTTTCTTAATTTGTTTGTAATGCTAACCTACATAGTGTAGTTATGCAAATGTGGAACGTGAAAATTGTCCAGAATTGCATTTGTATATTATAAAAATAATTTTCGATTTCCCAATTGCCATGAGATACGTTTAATTTTGCAGATATTTTACAAAAAATCATTTGGAAGATTTAGGCACGTTCAACAAGTGTCTGTCATCAACCACGAAAAGAAACTTGCTCGCCATGTAAGTTATTGCGTGTTATTTGTGGATAATGTTGTGATGGGCGATTTGGCTTAAACTACAAATGTAATGTTTCACCTTATCAAATTTGTTGGAAATTGCCTGGGAGGGCTAGACAATCGTACCTCTCCTGTATACTTTGTTGGTGATTGCAACAAGTTTTTAGTTTAGGTAAATTTGATTAATATTGGTTTATAGTTGAAATAAAAACGCACAACTTGGATATTTAATCTGATTTTCTCAAAATATTACTAAATCTAAAGTGTTTCCTTGGGTAGCAAATCCCACACAGTGGTGTACGGTTTAAATAATCAAGTGGAACTGTTGATGCCAATGGTGTCATTTTATTAGATTTACAGATCTTTGAAATGATGATAAAACCAAAAAAAGTTTTTAAATGAAACCTTGAAAATATTAGCTTGGGGATTGAGTAAATTGATTTACCTTATTTGTTTAATGCAATGACATAACCAAATAAATTCAAAAAGATTTGAGATATCAGTATAATAATCTATTTTTCTCTCAAATCTTTTTGAATTTATTTGGTTATGCCATTGCATTAAACAAATAAGGTAAATCAATTTACTCAATCCCCAAGCTTTACATCAAGTCAGCGAAGAATAAGTACGCATTTAATTAGTTATCTATTTTATTAAATATGGCGGAAAAGTAAAAAAAATGTGGACCAAATTTACAATAATGATAAAGTTATAAAAATAAGGGACAATATATTTGTACTTAAATTTCAATCATTTCTATAGGGATTTATCAACCAATGACATTTCAAAATTAACTCCTGGAATTTTCAATGACTTTGAGAATTTGGGATCATTGTAAGTACATTGTGTTTGAATTTGTACATTTCTTCATTTATTGCCACCTGATTCCAATCTAAAAATTTAAATTTTGCTGAAAACTTAGAGATTTAAAAAAGAATAAGGTGAGCAGCGTTGCTCCATTGACGTTCAAAGGGTTATCGCGCCTCAGGGTTTTGTAAGTATATTTTACTCGCTGCAGTGTATTTTTAGAATAAATTAATATATAGGCAAGTAAGTTCAACCTGTTGCTGTGTTCATTCATTTTTTTCAGGGTTCTGAGTGAAAATCAAATTGATCTTTTAAGTCCGGGATGCTTCGAGGGTTTAACAGAATTGATTGAGTTGTGAGTATTACGTGATCGGGATGCACATGAGGTCGTGGTTTTGAATGGAAAACAACAACTAATTCGCTGAAAAGCTCTATTTTTTAAATTGTAAAATGATAAGTGGTGCGCCCCTTGGAAGAGCGCATTTCTAACATACGAGGATTTTCTGGTTTATCAATTTGCTTTTAGACATCTGCTAGATAGAACTTTTCAGCAGATTTACTCATGTATGTAATTTTCCCAAACCAAAATTTGGTTATGCTCTAAGAGACAACTTTATTTATATAAATGATAAAACCATTCTCTCTGGGACCATAAATTCGATTTCTGTTTTTTTTATTCGATTGTTTTTTCGTCCAAAGGTGGCTCATCGGAAATTTCCTTACACAACTGAATGCCGATGTGCTTTCTCCACTCTCGCACTCGTTGGGATATTTGTAAGTAGTCGCATACGTTTTCTCTACAGTATGGTAATGCTTTTTAGGGTTGCTAAAATTGGTCATAATTCCTACGCAATTTTCAAGGCAAATGACTCGTAAATTACCTGCGAAATGAGGTTTTTAGTAGCTGTATGCAATGCGGGCAAGGTAAAAATATGCACGAAGTTATGTCATCAAATATTGGATTTAACAAGAGTACCTCCACACTTTAAAGCTTTTTTTAGATTCAGTAAAGCCAATGCCATGTAACAGGATTGTCCTCGTTTTCGCTGTAAAATAGCGTGAAAGAGAGCTGAAGGAAAATTGAGGAGCTGGAGAACCGACTCCATAACAATCATCACGTATTATTTCGCTTTGTGGGCTTAGTAGCACATTTAGATGTTTTTGCGTTTAACCTTGTGGTCGTTAACGACATTATTGCTCGTGTTTTGGTGCCACTAATCGTTCGGAGTTTAGATACAGTCATCATAATTATATTACCATCTTTGACATGCAGCAGAACATGGCAGTTTTCGACAAAATCAAAATTGGTCTTTGAAATTGCCAAACAGGTGCATTGTTGAGAAAGAGCTACAATTAATGGGAATTGAATGTTGAATTCTTTATCTACTCTTCTTAATCCGTAATGTTCGCCTTCAATAAATTTTCCAAGAATGGTTACGCTTTTCCCGTTTTATACCGCTGAACGATTATGTTAGCCGAGTATGAACCCGTAAAACAACAGTTAATTTATGCAATTTATGCAACGCGTGGGCTTCTAGTGGCTGCAGGGCCTAGAAACGCGTGCAAAAAAAAAATTACAAGGAAAGACGCATTTGCTAAATGAGATGTAAAAATTTGGGTCCTGTGTCACTTTGTTTCGAATCCATTTGGATAGTGCACATGTGAGAAGCAAAAGTTATTCGGATGTATTATCCCAAAGTGTACGCCTTATAAAATGTCACGTTGATAAGTGCTTGGAAAGTTATAGTTGAAATTACACAAGTGCATTTAGCTAATTAATCATTTGGATTATTCGAGTCTTGGTAATATTTTGGGAAAAGGAAACAATTGATAAATTAAGCAAAGATTAGGCAAAGTATAACCATTAAACGAATGCCCAATGTTACCCTAAAGTGTAGGGCGGCGAACAATGCATAAACCGAAGCTTGATGGCTGCCCTTTAGGTCAGCAATCAAAACTTTTTTTTACATTTTTTTTTACTTTCATTGGTAAAGTACCGGTATGCCACGATAATATTTCTGGGTAATTTATTGATTATTAATTTATTGATGCACATAAAACGAATGTCCAATGTAAAGCATGCAACGATACAATTTCTGGGTATATGTTCCATTTCTCGACTAATTCGAAAACAATTTCTATTGACTGTGACTAATTATCGTTAGCAAAATCGCTAACCATGAAACGAATACCCGATGGTATACTAAGATGTAGGGTGGCAAACCATGCGTACACCAAAGTTTGATGGCTGCGCTTCACAGGGGCAGCAATCAAAACATTTGTTTTGCTTTCATTGTTAAAAACATACAAAAACATACGTAGGTCGTCAATTTCTCGAATAATACGGAAACAATTTCTATTGGCCGTGACTAATTATCGTTAGCAAGATTGCCGTTGATCCTAATTGGGAATCCTAATGGCACTTTTTTGTGATTTTTCATTACTTTGATGAGGTGTGTGTGTGCACTGAGGGTCAAGTTCCCCAAATCACTACTAAATTATCCCTTGGGGCATGCCAGTAATGTTATTGTCATACCTGGAGCTTTTGGTCATTACCTCGATTTCATTTCTGAGTTGTGATTTTCCATGCAGGCACTTAACCAATAATTCATTGACAACTCTGGACGCCGCCATCTTGACGAACCTGAACAAACTTCAAGACCTGTGAGTGATTCTTATCGTTTTCATTCAGTGTTTTAAAGCGTATAATGCACATTCTTTTAAATAACCCAGCCGAATTAAAATTCAGTGAATGTTTCCATTTATTCCTCTTGTTGCTGGTAACGTCACGTGGTGAAGCTGATTTTCTTGCCATATTTCTAGTTGTGGCATAATGATAATTAGATTAAGTGGGGTTCAATCCTCTGTTTTTCTCCGCTATTCCATTGGGATCTATCCAAATGATAACTAGACGTAGATTAATAATGCCCAGCACCAGCAAGATCGCGTTTTATTGCCTGATTGCATGCGCCCCCTTTTGTTCGTGGGGATTTATAATAATGTTTGAACATAAAAACTACCAATCTCCATTAATGCAGGAGTTTTAATGAACGAAATAGGGAATAACGGCAGCGATGTTGCCCGTTTCAGCGTTGCAACAGTGCTTCAGACTTGGGGTTTAAATTTCGAATAAGTTTCTGCATCTTTGGAACATCCTTGTCGAAATTGACGATGACGCTAACGCTATGTATTTGGCTTGAATCGCTAATTTTTAGTTTTCTAAATTATGATTAGACCAACCTTTGCTCTTGTTAATTACCCATTCATAAATTTGATTAATAAGCGCCCTTGTCTTCTTGTCTATTTACTTCGCAAGTTCATTTCCTTGTGGCTTCAGTTTAATTGCTTGCTTTACTTCAGGTGGATGGATCACAACAATATCTCCTCGTTAAGCGAAAACTTGTATCAGCAATTCAACTATAAAACTTCCACGAACATGTAAGTGTGCGTCATTGAGATAATTAGTAAATTAGGGGCGCAAATGATGGGAAATTGACTTTTCCGATAGCTTTCTGTCCTGGTAAGGGATTGGTACCAATATTTGAAGGATGATGTGGTTGATACTCTTAGCAGGCAGGAGTTACATGTTTTTTGGCAGCATATGATCCAAATAATGCCTATAAATTGCCATCTATAATCGCTAAATCGTGCAAATCTACGAATCTTTTCGAATTCCTTGAGGAATAGATATACAGATTTCGTCAAAAAATATATCGGGAAGATGCCCAATAGAGCCTACCTAATATTCTCAATGACCCAACTCTGATTTTTTTGGAAAAATATAATAGACAGCCGTTGAACCCCCAAAGGCACTGTACAGTACGGTATATTGGACCAAAAAAAAACAGACCGCCCATGGATTTCTTATGCGAAGCTGCACAAGAGGCACCTGCAGAATCCAATCTGATTTTCGGTATTAAAAAATCGATATACATGTATGAACAATAATGAGTTTCCAATTCCGAAAAAGCGCAAACCGTTTCTGCAATATCGTAGGACGACGAAGACAGGTTTCATGGCAACGTCACCAACGCTTGAGTATGTTGATCTCATGAGAAAATGAGTTAACAACAACAGGTTATTTTCGTCAGTGCGGTTAAATCAAATCAGTCAAGTCCTCCAAAATTATATTTTTGGCATTATTCATAATTTTAACGTGTGCTGTGTAGTTGGCAATTAGATACTGTCTATATTTATTCCGTCATATTAAATAACTTTGTCGAGAAAAAACATCCGTCGTTTCTATAGAAACAAAAACGAAATAAATTGCATTTTCATAAAAAAAAATTCAAATCAACAAAGAAATACAAAAATAAATCCCGCGTAGATTTATTTAGATATTTATATAGACTCAATAACTTAATTTCAAGCTATAATAGTAGTGGTAATAATAATAATAATGCAATTAATCACAATTTTACAAGTAGCAAGAGTAACAAAGGTAATGTGAAATTCCAAACTAGATTTCCAGTGTTTCAGGAAGTTATTTTTTATTTTTCTAGTTCTCAACAACACTAAAGTAATTGTTATAAATAGTGACATAATTCCTCAACTGTTGAACACAAAGACTTTTTAATTTTGAATAAAACTGTTGTTTCTTATTCTTTGCAGTTTCAAACGCACATTTTACAACTTTATTTTTGAGTTTTCCAAAGCCTGTTTAAGGTTCAGTTTTATGGAAAGCCATATATTTCAAGTCCATATCTAAAACCCATTTTAACATTTATTGATATCGACCTATTGAATATGGCAGAAATACTCGAGTTAATTTTCTGGAAATAAAAACGTGATGAAACAGGTATTTCGATGACACATTTTTGGGCACCCGGTACTGTGCTTTACAGTAACGTAAACGCTATTTTTAGCATCTGTTTCCAAATGTACAGTCTTCCCTCTTGCACGTTGTCGTTGAGGTCTATTGATTTTGCCCAAAACACCTGTTGAGCATGCATTGTTCGAAAATTGTTCAGTCTTTGTTTACTGTTGCTTCGAGCATCTTTGTGAGGGAAAAATAGAGACCAGCTATTTGTTGCCATCTGCGCATAAAATGTTCACATTAGCATCGTATCTTTTGTTAAAAGGAATTTTTGTCGTCTATACATAATTATTTCCCATTGAATGGCGACTCAAGGTTGTCAGATAAGTCGACCAAAAGTATGCAAAAGTCCATGGGGATCCAGCTAAAATGGACGCAAAAAGAAAAGAAAAACTATGAGCTACATACAGCATTCTAATCTGATGGCACACAATCAACGCTGTCGTGCTCCATTGTCACACGCACCTACGTGCATTTTCGACAACATGTTCGAGCCAGAACTGGATTGCATCGGTGTATTCCGCTAAGCCCAACTATAGAAATGCACTTCATTTTCATGTCCATGTTTAATAGCCTGGATTTGCAAGCAATGATGCATTTTCGCTCGTTATATCGGGTTTATACCTGCTTAATCCGAGGCGGCGCCAAAACGACTTTCAAAGAAAAAAGTGACAGTTTTAACTGCCTGAATATCCAAGAGGTTTAATGAATAAATTGAAAACGAAATGGCTCCCATGCAGTTCCAATCGTTCAAATGGAATTATTGTACTAAAATTATTTAGTCGCGATATTTTAATGGGATTTGCGAATATAGATTGATCGAAATTGCGCAAGCGGCCCCTGGGAAATTTGGCAATCCATCCTGATAATATTTATTTAGGCCCCGCCTTCTCCCCTTAACGACAGCAAGTCACAATCGATCATTTTTAGCAATCGGCGTTTTACATGTAGCTAAAACTACTGAAAATTTTGAATTTATCATACAAAAGATGCCCCAGGAAAAGATATATCACTTCCATTTCTTAATTAAGATATTTTCTCTGTGATCATTGTAAACCATCTCTATCAATTATCACTGGCATGTACAGTATGAGTATGAAGCGTACCACTTCGAGATACATTTATGTTTTATTTGCAAATCTCTTCATTTCTATGTTGCGTTTAATGTTTCACTCGCTTGACCTACTTCTTCATAACTGATGACTTTGGAAATCTCGTATTTTCTAAAACGACTATGCCAATGTGATTTAATTTAAATTCTGAATTGGTAAACCGTTGATGACAATGGATATGCAGTAGGTGATGGCAGGTCATCTGTTGGGTTGATCTGTTTACCTCATCTATTCTGTATTGAAAAAAAGTTTGGTAAATAGGATTATATTGGCATGTTGAGAAAAGTTTGACATAATAAGTCAACTTATGTTATTGAAAAGCTCAAGAATGATCCCCTTGAGTGCTGTCTGGGGTTAAGGATGTTCTATATGCATTTTATTGACCCCTTTTTTTTGCTGCAGATGTTATTGACTCGAATTCAGTCCCTGCCATTTTTCCACTACAGGAAATTAAAATATGCAGAGATTCCCGTCAAGTGTCATTGTCTGGCCTTTCGTTTCCTGAAGCTCTCTTTAGGGAATAGACTTAACCTCAATATTGTATACGAAGAAACACTCGGTGGGTAAACAGTCATTGTGCTCTGCAAACAAATAAGAGGGATTAGTAGCGCAATATCGGTTTTGGAAGAAGAAAAGTTGTGGTTACCAAGGGGGCGTCTATGAAAATGGGAAATCCCACATCCTAGCAGTGATCGTAGGAAGTTACGTGTCAAGCAGGGGACCGACTGGTCATCTCAACTTACAAACCGTATGAAACCAGCCTACATGTATACCGGAACAGTAACTGTTTACAAAATGTACCGGTACATGTAGGAAGCTCTTTCGGCAGTACTTTTGTGAACTTTGCCATAAGTAATAAATATACCAAACTTTTATGGATTTATACAGTGTGACTAGTCGTCTGGAAAACCTGGAAAAGTCAGGAAAATTCATATAATGTCTGATATTTTGTTATGGCACAACGATTTTGATTGGTATAAATACAGTATCTCAGAAAACCATTAGAAGAGCTGTATTTGTGATCTACTTGTTACAAAAATTTCGCCTATGGCGTTTTCATTATCATTAACAAATACTAATATTTATTTTGAAAAATTCAACAAAATACACCTAAAATTAATTATTTCTGCTAACTTGTGTTTAAAAGATTCCGCCTACGGCATTCTTAAATAATAAAAACGGTAGTTAGCTATTTAACAAATTTTTATGTGGATCAAATTTTTCCAAAAAAAATCTTCTATTCATATCACTTTGAATAATTTTTAAATTTTCGAAGGTAAAATAATTCCACAAAAATACAGTGTTTGCCATCTGGTTGTTTCAACCACTAGTGTTCATGATTATCACCCTACTTTAATAGCTTCAATACGTTAAAATCTGGAAAATAAAATAAATTCAGTATGCCCCCGAAATGTGGCAGGCTAAACACATGGTTTGGTAGTTTCTGTAGTAAGATTATGTCAAATCCGTAAAAACTGTTTATTGAAAATTGTGTGAAAATGTTCCAAAAAATGTCTGGAAAACCTGGAAAAGTCAGAGAAATTTAATTGATGATCCGGCCAGTCACCCTGTTTGAAAGCAAATATTTTCGTCCTAAAAACGTTTTTTCATTTCTTTTCCAGCAATTTCCAAGGGAATCCATTCCGCTGCGACTGTCGCATTTTGTGGCT
Source organism: Kryphioiulus occultus (assembly GCA_034687865.1). Lineage (NCBI taxonomy): Eukaryota > Metazoa > Arthropoda > Diplopoda > Julida > Julidae > Kryphioiulus > Kryphioiulus occultus. The sequence goes on from JAQGAF010001494.1 coordinate 27,745, forward strand.
TCGCGTGTGGTACGCCAACCAGTTTGGAGACAATTCATCAGAAGTCATTCCCACGTGTTTTCAACCGGAAAATCTCAGAGGCGTATTCATAAATCAGTTGCCGATGACAGACATCAGCTTCCTCCATTGCGGTCGGTGTCGTGTCGACTAGCGCTCCAGAAATGACAGAAAACGACAGTTCTCTCAAAATTGATCAAGTGTTTGCGCATCATTCTTTCAGATTGTGCTTACGGTTTTTACAACCCAGATCCGCTGTCTGACACCGATACGCAGTGCATTTACTGCGAGTTGCCAGTCACGGATTCCAATGGTTCTACTCACCAGCATCTTGACTGTCAGTGCAAACCTGGATTCGAATCCTTGGCAAATGGATCCTGTCAACGTACGTGTGTTTCAAAACATTATCAAGTTTTTAGAGCTACATCACTTCAGACTGCAGCCAGATTTACTTTGTTTTGGGATTTCAAAGAGTTGCACTTCCGGCTGCACTCCATGGGCTTCTCCTGACTGCTCGTAGGCTAGCAGTGATTGCGTGCTGTTAGGGCAGACAAAGTAAAGAAAAGACATTTTAGGTTATGTACGTACATAGTATGGGATAAACACAACAAAGCGAAAACAGCAAAAAGAACATAAAAGGATAAAATGCGATAGATAGGATAGGTGTCAGTCTTATTTACATGTACTGGAGAAGTAGGGTTGAAAAACACATTTTGTGCACATTTGAAGTAGGGCATTTTCCACATATACAGGTAAAGTGTACATTGTACCTTTCAAAGTATTTAACAGAAATTGTACAATTATCAAAATTCTGCGATGTCAAAGCAAATTCCTTGTGTTTTGCTTGTAAAATAAGTGATTAAAAACTTTGTAATTGTAAAATTACAGGCAAAAAGCCACCGAAAACGGTTGTGGTTCACTGCAAATTTTAATATCCAGTTGCTATCGAATAGCATAACACTATAAGAGTGCATGTTTGATTTCAGACTTCTGCGAAAATAAAGGCAAATTCTTTTATTCAAATTCACTGTGGTAAAGGTTATAAACATGATCACATTGCGATCTAAACATGTAAATACAGTTCAATATGTGGAAAGATGGAAACTTCATCATATTAGAATATAAACATAAATTACCATTACATAATAAATATTTGATTCACTATATCTTTCACTATCGGCAAATTGTTCATCTTTCTGATGGCTGTTTTGAACAAGCCTCCCCCGCTTCTGGTCTTAATAGTCTTTTTTCACAGAAACGAAAACACAATATTGCTCATAAATAAATCTAAATAAATATAAGCAAATTATACACTCGTTGATTTCCTTTTCTACAATTCTGAAACATTCACGTCTGTTTGTATCATGTATCCATTCCAGTGGCTGACATTTCTTTTATCATAAAATTTTCACATTTTCAAATCTTGATTTGTTTTCTACATGTAGCCTGCCCATTGAACACATATAAGCCGTTTCGTGGACAAGGACACTGTTTGCCTTGCGACGAAGGGTCGTCCACAAACACGATAGGGGCCTCTGTGTGCTATTGTCACGAAGGTTATTTCTTGAATCGCACCACCAACCAGTGTGCAGGTTGGCACTTCTAATTTCCTTAAACTATTTTGAAACAAAATTTATTTTAATCGAAATCGTGCAAAAAAACAAAAACAAATTCTTGAGAAAAAAAATTCAACGTTTCTTTTCAAATCTACTTTGTTTTTTATTCGTAGAGTGTCCAGTCCATCATTACAAAACTTATCTGGGTCCATTGCGTGATGGCCCCCACGGGTGTTTTCCGTGTCCGCCCTTGGCCCAAAGCGCCAAAGCGTCTACATCCAGGGACCAATGCGTTTGTCCCGAATGGACCTCCAAAGACGTGAAAGGAGATTGCGTCGCCATGTTTCGGTCCAAAGGGCCTGGACATCACTTTCGCAATTTCAACAATGTTAATGGACGAAACGAAGGTAGGACCTGGAACCTTTCAAATTACCAGCAATCACTTTTAATTTGTGTCGATAAATATAGGGAAATCTCACTTAAACCAATGAGTTTTTCCGAAATTTCCCTATTAGGCATCTTTGCGTGAGCACTTGAGAAGACCTTGGTTTGCTGCATGCACCTGGCATCATTCCATAAATACGAAACTGACGAATGCCCCAGGGTCCTAAGCTTTTAATAGCTTCCAGCCCCTCTTTTTCGATTCAGGCAGCTGCAAATGTGTTCCCTCAATTGCTTTAATTAATCGGCGAAGCCATTAAAATGGTGATTTGAATAATAAACCAGACACGTTGTAATATGCTACTAATCATAAATGCACCAAACACGAGCAGCGAATTATTGTGGGAGTTGAAATTCCACATGGGATTAACTAGTGGATTTGCATCTAATCTCCTGAAATCCGCACGCATTTCAGCGATTTTATACCTCCGTTTGACACCTTTAGCACGTCGTTGCAACTAACGTTCCAAAATGCAATTTTTTGGAGGAAATTTGAGTCAATTCAAACCTGTCCAACTGGTAACTTAACGTAACAATTTAAATGATGCGAATATACATGTACATACTGTATATCCTCTAGAGACCCAAACTTTTTTTGTTCAAACTGCATAATCTTTTGTATACATACAACTGACTAACA
>JAQGAF010001495.1:0-30378 GCA_034687865.1 Kryphioiulus occultus
ATATCTAAGAAACAAGTTTTGAGGAGAGGAGAAAGTATTGCCCGTTTTTCATGTTTAATGAAGCGAACCAATGAATAATAAGCTTGTTTCCAAAAAGCAATCCATATTCTGAAATACAGGTCCAACGGACTGTTACGAGCATCAATTACATTGTTTTGTGTAGTAGTTTCAGTTCATCGGCAACATTCTAATTCCTGTCAGATTAGTGAGTGGACTTTACAGATGATCCTCAAACAAACGAATATGTATATAATCAAGGAAACAACCACATAGTGAGCTTAAATGTAAATTCGTATGTCACCTGCAGTGCATAGCAGTTATTGACATTAACATATTGGCAACTACCAACAATGCCAGACTTGAAAACTATAGATCATGACTTCTAAAAGAATGATTGCCTGCAGTTTGCCATTCCTGGCATTTCTCGGGACTTCAGATTGTTGTGGAGATAAATCTGGTACAGCTAATCCATATGAAATATTGCTAAAAGAAAGTAACATTTGGCGAAAGTTCAAATGTAAGGCTGGTGTGCAAGCTCTGAAAACAAGCAAACAAACAGGATTGTGGCAAATATAGAACCAGTGAAAGGATAGATAAATGCCAAAGAAGTTGTTCTGGCAATTTCAAAACAAGTCTGGCAATTAAAAATATTGTTCGAAAACACCATGCACGCTAAAATGTCCGACAGTTAATTAAAAAAGCCCCATTTAATTCAATTCGGTCGAAATTCCAATTCCATTAACAATAACGACAAAACGAATAATTTATAACAAATTCAATTATAATCATTTTTTAAAATTTAATTTTGGATTTTCAAGGCATTTGTTTGTTTTTAATGCCGCTAAGAATAAAGCCCAGATGCTGAACTACTATAGAAATGTTACTGACAATTCAATAATAATTTTGCTGTTCCATATAAGTTCGTTAATTAAAATTGCTACTTTCGGTTTAACCTCATTTTCAATTTTCCTGCTCCTTGTTAAAGATAGGTCAAATCAAAATCAATTTAAGAGCCAGGAATGCACCATAACTACAACACAATTTAGTCAGCTTCAGCATCAGATTGCGATTCAAAGAAACTTGACATCTGAGGTTGAATAGTACAATGCTTACAATGTATATAAATGTTGTATGAATAATATACCTCAAAGTGCATTGACCATAGATTAGTGACATACAGTCAAAAGTAGAAAGTTATAAGTTTTCAGTTCTTACGAATATTTTGCAGAAGTCCTATAATTTGCATACATGCCTTAATGGCGTAGCGGCATCTTGTTACGCTGCATTCAAATTGTAATTAATTTTTTCCAAGTTCCAATAAAAGTAAGAAATAAAGCACCATTCCCACGCTAACAAGGTACTAGCGTAGAAATCATCTTCTGTTTAAAAATCTTTTATAGGTCGTGTATGCAAAATAGCTTGCAACAGGATTCCGTAGAAAAAAGGATTGACATGGTTTCAAAACTAACCCACATTCAGATTCTGTTCCATCAATTAACATTGCATTTTTTCAATATAGCCATCCTTGCAACAGCTTAGATGCCCTCTTACACTTTATGCAACCCATGAGGATGATGCGAAAATGAAGGAAAATGAGAAAAAATATCTTTTAGGGAATCTGCATAATCACGATGACTTACCAAATAAGACGTGAATGATGCCCGAGAATCTTTGCATGAGCAAGTGAATCATTTATTTTCTTGAAATTGTTCTGCTCTGAAAGGGAAATCACCAATCATAAATAATACGGTAAAAATGAAAGCTTCAACTATCCAAAAATGCCCATATTATTTCCGAATCAGGCCTTGTCATCAGCATAAAAGGCAAGCCGTTTACATTAAAGGACCGATGGTAGGCGGCACAAATAATATTAATATCGGCTTTTACCATGGCAACAGCACTTTGGGCATTCACAGAAATGTTCGATAATAACATATCACACAGCTGTGCATGCAAGCCGCTAGTCCTGTACGAGCATCTTTCCATGATATTGTATCGATATTTTCCTGAAAACCCACAGCATACAACTCTCCAAGAAACTTAACATTTCCTCCTCCTGCGGCAAAAGTTGAAATCTCTTCAAATCGACAAAGTTTTATTACATTTTTTAATCAGCATATTGTACATTCCACAGTCAGAAGGGAAATATTAGTACGAAATGCACGGGACGACAAAGTACATTCTGCTCTTTAAAAATCCTACCACACGCAGCCCATTGGTCTTCAGCCTGGTTTCAAAACGCGTTGGACTGTCAGACTAAATGCCCTATTGGCGTCTGAACACCATTACCAGCAAAATATATTCATCCGCTCGAGAAAACGTTTATGACATATTCCATTCATTGCCATGAGAGTGTTGTTTTCCATCTTCACGCTCCATTCCATGTGAACCCAAATGAACAATGTCAGCAAGTTTACAACTAAAGAGTTTCTCAAACATACAGTGCGAGCATGTCCAATATTTCTCAAGTGCAAAATTTATTCATTTCGTGATTGTTCCGCGAAGCTTTTAAGTCGACGTGATACCATCATCACAAGTGGTTTACTTGCAGCAACGTTAACCGAAGTTTTGGTAAACGCCAAAATGCCCGTTTTACGAGCCTTTTGGGGACTCATCTGATTACGACAGATGATTACTGCTGGTGTAACTAGCCAGCAGACAACTTGCACATATGATGCTTTGAAAGTCTTGTTCGCGGCTATACTACGGCATATTCCCTTGCTCTAGCATGTACAATGTACAATATTAATAGTGAGCTTCTCCTAATGGCTTATAAGCTGGCAGTGATTGCCTGCCGTTGGGGCAGGGTGAATTAAGAAATGACATTTTGGGTTAGTCTAATTTAGGGTAAACACGCTCAAAACAGACAAAAGGTTCAATTGAAGCAGCTAGGACAGTGCCATTCTTGTCTACTAGATACAGTAAGTAAGGCTGAAATATACATATTTTGTGCACATTTGGAGTAGGGAACATACCTTAGTATATCCCTGTACACTGGTGCGTCCCAAACGTTCTCCTTCATCACCCCAAAACCACTTCTGAGAAAGTCCTCGTTGCTTAAAAGCATTTATCAGAAAGTCTTTTCTTAGACAATTCAGGTAAAATATACATTATATTATCAGCAAAAATGTTACATTCTAATAAAACGTAGTATCGGTATACACTGCATGACTGATCACTTTCTTCGCAGTCATTCACATTATACATTTTTGTGGGTACAGTCGTTACCCAAAGAAAACACACTTTTGCCCTTTTTTGGGTAATTCACCCAGGTTTGGGAAGCGGGCTGTACCAGTATGTCTGATGAGCACGATTTATTTTCCACAAAACTGCATTTTTAACAAGCATGAATACTCGAGGCATGCCTTCACTGAAAGTTCCATTAGCCTTCTCGATTTTCGTCTTTTCAGATCAATGTCCATGCACTCCATTCATCTGCTGACCACCTTTTGAAGGATTTATGCAAAGCGTACTTATGGTTCCGCATGTTTCATGCGTTCATCTTTGATAATGTGGGGACGCCAAAAATAGTGTATCGATTATTCGTTGCATATCCACAGAATTGAATTTCATTATACTTCTAATACATTTGGCCACCGACATATAGCTCGCATCGTGAACAGTTCGTCGAAGATTTCTGGGCACACGTTGAATTGAAGAGCAACCAAGCAGCTCCAACCGGTATATTAAATGCATAGACGACTCGAGAGGATATCAATAGCTGGGTTTCTTCCCATCTCCAGACTCGCTATATAATTTACCGTTTGACCAAAAATGATTTCACGTGCCACGGTATTCTTAGGCATCACGTATTTCGTTTTTTTTATGATCTCCCAGCACCAGCGTCTGCACCCATACGATACTAGAGGTTGGCGCAATCCGGGGCTTCCAAGTAGCCAGCTTTATTAAATCACAGTGAGGGCGCAAGATCCAAAGAAGATTAAAAAGAGGAAAATTGTCATAACGTATTATTTAAATGACATTCCAGCGGCATGCTGTCCCCGCTGAAAAATGATGAAATCACAACGTGAGCCATGATGAATTTTAAGTCATTTCATATACCGTATCGATCGAACAGAAAAAACCAAGCAAGCCTCATTTTTAAAGCTTCTTTTGACCATGTATAATGTATACCAGGGGGCTTATACGTTAATAAATATTTTATAGACATGAAAATAAGGCTGCTTTGAAAACAGATAATATACAGAATGGACCGGAAAATGCGATGCCAAGACGGGCCTATAGTTCCCGCAAGACGGTGCAGATAAACTTGGGCAAATGTAAAAGTTCCAATTTTGGAAATCAAATTACGCGTAGCGATTACTCCACCCAGAAATAATGGAGGCATTGGATAATTGCCATGGACAGCGCATATTAACGTAATTTAATGGTATCGCATTAGCTAACTACTTCGCGGTCATTCTATTAATAATACATACTTGTCGGTAGAAATGCTATTTCAAAGTCTACCACCTTTTGCAGGACGATGCATCATTCGGTTTTTTAAAATAAATGAAAGGCAATTCTTTATTCATGAAAGGTGATGATTCAGTGGCACTGGAGTATCTGGATGACAAAACGTGTAAGGAAGACTGATCCAGGAAGTGCGGAAATGCCACAATGTCGATATTTGGTTCATATTTTTACTTCATGTTTAGGGGATCAATTGTGCTGTATTTTGATGTTGTTTACATGGAAAAGGCAATGAAATGCATGGTATAGCAAATTCTCAATTTGGCTATAGTATTCATGATACCATATTGTTGCCAGAACAATTGAGCATCGTATATCAGGAAGCAGCCTACAATAGCAACATTTAACATTATCTGGTACATCTCATTTCTATTTTGAGGATTGTACGCAAAAGTACATTGGATCATATTACGATTTATATCAACCTAAATGCCAGCCATCCCACGTGTCATTCCCCAATTTATTCTAGATGAGTAAGCCGTGACTAAACTTGGATTCAAAATTCATTTGGATGCCGGTTGAAACAAGTTACTGGTGAGTGGGCTCGCCTTTGCAAGTTATAATTAAAACCTGAATAAAGTTAGTAGAAATATAAGCATACCACATCATACAATATACACAAGCACATGTAATGTATATATCACACGAAATGATATGTTGCACACAATATTTCTCCAATATTTCTTGAAGAAAGTTCTTGCCGCGGGCAGCGCATGTATCGACAAAACCCGTTCTCAAATTACATGTATACAATCATCATCTGGCACCTCCGCCAATCTCTGTTTTCTGAATAACCATTATTTCTCAGACATGTAATCTGCCTACACCCTAATGATACCTGTAATGCATATTGGGGGTCGTATACACGTTGATGGCCATCAGCGACGTTGACATGCAGTAAGTAGCTTTCTCTGACGTCAGCGATAATGCAACGTTCTGGTGAGGGAATGGATAATGCCGGAAAGTGAGCATTTCCGAAAACATATTTGGTTTTATCCAAGTTGCATGCAGTCAATTATCGAGGCAAGTTTTTGGCAATAACAGATTGGCCTTCATGAGTCTGGCTGGACATGCTACAACCAGCAGGCTCTTTATGTGTAGCTTTGTTTAATTCTCTGGAAACTCTATATGGTAGACTTATTTCTGGAAAACAACATTCTGAAAGTTTATTAATTTTTAAATTATTCGCATAAGAACCAGCCCTTTCTGGGAAGATTTGTCGAACGTAATGTCAGACATGATGGATGAATCTTCCAAGAAATTCTCTTCATTGGAAGAAGAGCATTACATGGATCGAGCGCAGTAAAATGCTTCGTCAATAACCCATCAATGTGTCCTCCCCGAGGCAATAAATAATTTTGACGACTAGATGGCAAGAACGGAGAGAAATAACGGCCGCATAAAAATGGTAGTTTGTCGCAAGCATGATGGTGGACCTATAGCGCACTGGTTGCCCTAGGGCAGAAGTCAATTTGGCTCCAGAAACGCCAGAAGCACTACAGAATGCGGGTACCATCAGAGCCAGCCGTTATGAAGGCACCTTTGCTTGACAGTGAAACATTAAATTAAGCAGCACCCTTGACATTTAAACGGATTGCTTGGACGTAGTTGACGATTTAAAGTTTGTTGCAACCGAGAGTAGTAAACTCCATTCCAGGCAACCTACAGTATAGTATACAGTATTGCTAGTGTCAACCAGGATCTTCTTAGAAACGAAAAACAAGCCCAATTTGGGGTAGCTATTTCTAATTAATCTGTAGAATGGCGTTATGTCATAACTGGGAAACCGGAATTGCAACCCACAACATGCACATGAGTCAATGGAAACAAACGGTGCATTGAAATGGCACGCTCCAACCGATAACATCATAGCTGGCGCATAACGTAATAATTTATCTATCTCTACGTGATGTTAATGGCAAATATGCATCGACGAAACATACATAAAATGCGGGAATAGGTTAAGGCTCGTCTACCTTACTAAAACGCATGAAAGCGTTGACTAACCTCGGAATTTCACCGGCATGAAACATAAGCAGTCGTCCACTTGTAAAGTACACTACAAAATACACGTTATATATTTGTTTGCATTTTGAAATGTGTTAGAGCTTAACCTCAGGAAATAATACAGTTAAATATCAAATATATAAACCTCCAAATCATTTTAAAGAATTAAGCTCGAAACTCTTTTGGGAATTGGTGTGACATTTGGCCAAACCTGCTGACTTTCAAAACACCTAAAATTCTTTAAAGATGTCGAATTTAAAGTAGTAATCGTCATATTTCGAATATTTCACTACAAGGTGCTACATTGCAATCTATTTCGTTGATGTGGTTGTTTATAGTGTTTCACAACATATTTATAAAACGTGATGCTCTTTTCATAAATAATATTCATAAGAATTTGTCAATTCTGTAAATAACGTTGCTAAGTCCACTTCCATCATTTGGATCTTCAGAGGATACAGAAAAGAATTATACATGTTTTTAAATTGAAATGCAAAGGAGTACAACCATTATTTGGGAATTGTTGAAACATTTGACAAAACCTACTGTCTGTTCAAAAAACCTAAAAATCTTTAAAGATTCCAATTGTAAACCAATAATTGTCATATTTCGGACATTTCACTGCAGATGTACAACTACAAAGTATTATAATTTCCTGTAATTAAACATTGGGTAGAAAAAATGTTACTCTAAATATTTTTATTGTACCAGTATGTCCTCATGGCTTCTAATCAGGCTTCTTATGGAGCATACATATCAGTCCGATATACGCATTTTCCAAATTACAGAAATATATTCCCTGTAAATCTTACTACATGAATTTTCTTCTCATTGTGGAAATGTGTGAAAACTGAGGATTCTTCCTTTTTCCCATATAAACCTGTTTAACCAGACGATGCGCCCAATTAGGACGCGTCCTGTTTAATTTACGTTTTTCGCCAATACCCGTGAATTCATTACAGAATCGTTTCACACTCCAAGCAGTTCCAGTCGAATTAATGTCTTCATTGCAGGCAATTGCTGCGTTAATTACTTTCACTGAATGGCTATCACGTAGCACAATTACAGCGACTGTGGACTATATACAGTACATGTGCTCAATCTGTAAGATGCTAAACTCGTTGTTACCTGCAGGGTCACGTTCTGACTTAGCATGAGTACTAAAATAGATACATTATTTAGTCAATTAGCATGGGGAGAAGAGGACAAGCAAGTATGCTTATTCTAATTGCTAATTTTCGCAAGCAAATGAGACAAGAGTTAACTAGGTCCACTTTCCTTCAAACAAGAAAACACAGGAGAGGATCAAGGAAAAATCAAAATAAACAACAATAGGTCAAACAACAAGGATACACGCGTTACTTGGAAGCGAAATATTAATTTGAGCTAAAATAAGCTAGCATAGGCAAGCCTGTAATTGTTTTCTAATGAATTGCACCTACGTAAAACCAACAAAATGAGATTTACATGACAAAATATTTGCATGGCTTACTCAGGGGTAAGTTTCGCACATGTGTTCTTACCCATATGACCTTTAGCTGCCAAACTGCGAACCACGAAGCATATGCTCGAGTGCTCCTGTTGTTTATACGGAAAGATCACACAAGAATGCGTTTCAATGTACATATTCTGTATTTTCGGATTAAGAAGTCAAAGGGTGTATAGAATTAGGATTTGCAGTTTCTGAATTTGCACCCACATATTTTTATAATTTAACATGTTGTTGATGTGGGATGGTAATTTGTTGTTTATGCAATTTATTCGATTCACTAAAAAAAGTTCGCCTAAAGTAAAAGTTCGGTCAAAATTCTTAATTGCCTATCTCTTGATGTACAGTATATCTTCTGGTGCTACCTTATCTACTCCATTGCAAGACATGCTGACACTCGTACGCAATATTCGCTGCATGAAGTTATGAATTATTCTAATCGATGCAAGCAAATATTTCGAAGTAGAGCGTGGCAGAATCAGTAACTACGTCAAGCTTTTACACGCGAATAAATGGAAAGGCAAATACTGCCAATGATTACAAGATGTAGCCTCAGGATTTATGAATAGGCGAACCTTCATAATAAGCAGAACTGGTTGATTGAAGTGGAAGCTCGTAAATACTAACATGTTTTAGTGCGCGCAGCAAAATAAGCATAAGTGTTTTACATTTTTTTAAAATAAAAATGAAATACTCGGACCCCCTACCAACGAGTTATCTCATTTTGATGACAGGTGCTACTATATGCACTATGCACAGGAAAAAATCAGTGACGGGCATTCATAAATTACATTCTGCCACAAATATTCATTATGCACGATAAGACAGATACATATAATCGATGCCAATAACGCTTGATGATCATTGATGATTTTAAATTGAGTTGATGATGGATTATTTTAATGATCAATAGAAAATGTCATGGTTGTGTCGGAAACATGCAAATAACAAACGAGCTACATGTATAGTGGCAAACTAATTGAGAATATCATCCAAATGACATTTAAAAATTATAATTTTTTTATATTGAGCATTAGCAAGTGGTGTGGATATAGAAGTACATGTATTCTTCACAATGCTTCCCTCTAAAATTGAAAGAATTCAATTGTTTTTTTGATAGCAATGTAACGTTTTTAATATAATGTAGTGCATGTAATTTAACATTAAATTTAACAGCAGGATATTACTCAGCAGTGCCATGCTTAAAGATCATATGATCATTAATAACAGGTCCTCCTTCATACAGGTACTGTATATTGTGCTTTGAATTGTAAATCAAACCATGTGATATTTGTTCCGCAAAGTGAAAACGTGTTCATTTCACATCCATTGTTATTGATAATTCTTTGCGAAAAAAAATCGAAAAGTTTGTATGGTTGAAATTTATACTGACAGGTCAATAGCCATTGTAAATGTACCGTATATGCCATGGCCAAATGAATACGAAAGATATGAAAAATGTCGCAACCGAAATGTCACTTACGAATAATTTTCTTCGAATACACGAACTCTATTGACCTCATCTATATTCTTCAGATATATTTGTAAAGATTTTGAAATCATGCTTAGACTGCACTTTTGATATGGAAGTTCAAGAGGTCACTTAAATTCGAGACTGCGTAGGTTTACTTTGCATTTCGAAAGACCTCATTATATCTTGTAAGTATCTTTAAAATGTTTCTTTAAATTATCCAAAAACAACACTTATTGACCTTTTATAATTGCAAACGGTTGACGCGAATTTTTTTCGAACAAAACAATCGAAATTGCGTGGTCATTTATTTTGCAGGAGAAATGATGGCAACGATTACATTAGGTAATGTTTTTGAAAAAAATGATAGCTATGTTTTGAAGTAACATGTACAATTCCATCAACTCGCCTTTGCATGTACATGTGGTCAGTCTTATTTATGTTTGTTACGCTGAATCATATAGACCATTGCAAATACCATATATCTTTTCCTCAATAATAGGTTCAAGCCACAACAAGGTACTGAAAACAGTTTTGAATGCCTAGACATAACCGGTGGAAAACGCTTTACAGAGCAATGCGCCGCATGAGCAAGTACTAACCAATATATGCTGGTATGTATATCTTTGTTTTGTTTTCGAAATACATTGGAGGTGGCTTATGATATTTTTCAAATCTCAACTTTCGAAGATACAAAAAAAGTATTCAATTTTGAGAGAAATGTGCATAGCATAATACTGCCGTTATTGGTAAAACAAAAACGTCGACAACAGATTCGAAGAATGTGGTGAGGTCAATATTCTTTTCCAAAAAAAGTCGCTGATTTCCTTGTTTTATACAGATTGTTGCATCTTAGATAGGCATGAAACTATTACATCGATTCAACGAGTAAAGTAAACATTAATCTTTACTGTTCCAACATTATATCGTACTGCTTTGTTAATTGCAGGCCTATACTTTTTTATTGGAATTTATTTCCGAAATTTAAAAAACGGAAAATTGGAAGAGCATAACAAATGACAATTTATCAAAAATATGTTTGGAGTAAAAATGCCATTGGCGAAATTTTTTGCAAAACTGAATCGCACATTTTTAATTTTAAGCTAACGTTTCACACAGTGATGGCAATCATTTGGCTTCCCCCTTACTTCCTCCATCATGACTCACCAAACCCCCAAGATGGTTACATAATAACAGAACGTCCCCTAAATCACAGTCTTACTTTAAGTTACATGTACATGTAAGGTTAGATTAGTTTCCATGGGCTGAATACTGTAAATAATGACGTCTTGCGTTGCGAATCAAACTAATGTAAACATCAACCGGAAATAATTTATGCAAATGTTGTCAATGACGACATCAATGCAATTTTGTTGTGTTTGGGAACTTATATTCAGAAGATGTCAATACAATGTTTCCAGATGTAACAGTTCTGTACGTACAGCATGCCTGATGTTATTTCATGTACATGTATACCCTGCAGTTCAAAATAAAGTTTTGATAGTATTGACTTTTACTTCCACAGGCAATCAACAAGACCAACACGTCTAACCGTAATATCGACTAGTTCTATACATGTACGAGGTAATTTCTTAATATAATTTCACAAGAAAATTAACGTCTGATAAAATGAAATTAATTTCTACGTAGCATGCGGGATAATAAGCCTAATTTAAAATAAACTGTGTTATCATTGTGCATCGATTGTCATTCGTGGCATCCTGCCGCGCATAATAAAATTTACATCATGGACCCCTTGCCAATCACTATTTCCATGTTGATGTCATTTATTGCCCTGTTGGATATGCGCGCACGACAATAATGCGAAGTAGTGTGGCCAATTATTATGGAAATGACCGAAAGGTCAGAAAGCTTAGTTAATAATATTATCGACTATGACGAGCATTTACTAGCAGGCTACGGTATTTTTAATGTCGAAGTTTAGACAGAAAATGTCAGTATGAATGTATACATAAATGTTATCACTAAAAGACTAAATGAGGATTTAAGTACATTATTGGAAAGTATGGTTTGTGTCATCTGTGCTTATTTGTGTAAAGGGATGCCAAATCTGCTGCTAAGCGAAAAATCAAACGGCAACATTCAGCGTCCTAAATACGCAGCATAATAAGCCTATAAACGAGCCGTACCCTGATAATAAACGGTAAACCAAGTTTTGTTGACTACTTATGGAAATGACCCACGGATTTCCACGTACGCAAAAACCCACAGCTCGATGAAATTTGAAAGTCAAAAACACTTTAGTGAAAAATCAAACACAGGACGAGAAAAAGTGACAGTGAAAGATTACTTTTCATTTTCACACATCTTTGTCGATTCCTAGAAGATTCTGAAAGTACTACTTGACCGACATTTCCGCAACCTGTTGCAAGCAACTTGTATATTTGCATTACGCAAACTTTGAGGTGAATTTCTTTTTGGATTTGAGGTTTTATCAGGGAGCCAGTCAACAGGGAGCTACTGGAATACAATTCACTGACACGGTGAATAACGCGCACATGAAAATGGTACATGTCATACCAGTGAAATGTAACGTACCTATATCAAGAAACCCAGATAAACCTTTATAAACGTGAAACTTAACTGGCACGTCTAAAATCTTCGGAGAATGTGCGATTGCCAATTAAAGGTATTTTTCACGCTTCCATCACATTAAAAATGGAAAATAGCCTGAATATCTAACTGACAGACGGGTAATAGCATTTTTAAGAAGGTTAACTGATAACATCGTAAGCACAAAGAAAATAATTACAACGTATAAGGTAGCTTCAGTCGAATTTCAATTTTGCTACCTTTTGCCAGATAAAAGAAATATAATGACGGATCACGTGCGGCTAAAAACCTGAAAGATTATGCAGAAAGCCTGAAAATGCTAATACTTTCATTCACCAAACTTGACATCAAAACAAATGCCACTAACCTCAATTAACAAAATCAATATTGGAAAACATTTGACCGAAAGCTCCAAAGTGATTGAAAGCACGAAGGCTGACTAGAACGTTGGTCCAGTTACACTTCCGGGAAATGGGTGCTACTAAAATTTTAAATACAAGTAGTTTATCTGAAATTGTACTACGAATGCACGCATTTTAGCAAAACGCTAACGTAGACAACAATGCCCAAGAGAAATACTGGGGTGGTAAAAAATTTCAGTGGCAATCTGATATCCATTTCATTTTATGTGGTAGTAAAGTCATCACGTGACGAAATTTCGCGTCACTGCACGAATAGTATAAGGTTAACTTCGCAATAAATTATGCTAAATGTCTTGTAAACTTTACGTAAAATGATGCCATGTTTGTTTTTGAATAAACATTTTATTTCCAGATGGCATATAACATAACATTATTAAAAGTTCGCTTGAAATTGAGTTGGTAACTCTTGATTCAAGCTACATTTTTAAATTAAACGAATCACTGAGTAAATTTTGTAGCTTTATCTCTTCTTTCAACTCAGGTTTTTTCATGGCAGTGCTCATTTTTGTTTTAAATAGAATAAACTTGTATGTAGGCCTATTTGTAACGTTTTACTCCAAAATTTAGAATATTTTCAAGGTACCTGTATATGGTAGTCTGGTATTATGTTATACTGTACATCATAATTAAAGGTTTATGCCAGTAATCTTGGTTAAATCATCATCACTTAATTTCTAATACATGAGCAATTCGAATAGTTATTACACGTTTCGGGAATCTAATTAGCGTTGCAGTATACATTTATTATTGAAATCTAACGTCACCAAGATTATAATTATATTTTATTTCGTGACGTAACAGGGCTATAATTTGGGTACGTGTTTGCTAGATACTAGACGCGTAAAACTTTTTAAAAGATTGTATTTATGTCACCGAAGTGTGTTACCAAAATAGTCTTCATTACACTTGATGCATGTAGTTATAAGAAATTTACGAGCGTATGGCTAATGTCAACTATTCCACTCTTGAAACAACTCATTTGAAATGGACATAGCGTACACACGGTTGTACATGTATGTTGTGTATTATAAACAGCTTTGAAACGGTTACAACCTCACAAATTCCCCAATTCCATATTGATATATTCACCCTGCCACAGAATCATGCAGTGCGACATTTTAAGCCATGCTGTATCATAGGCCTACATGATGTGGCGAATTAAGTTTCATTAAGATGGAATAAAGTAAAATAATAGAACACTGCAATATTTTCCTTATCTACATCTACATGTATAATAATGAAATCCGTATTGATTATTATGTTTGAGAAATATCATAGTAAGAACTTAAATTATAACATTATGGTCTAGAAATCATAAAATTAGGGCATTGCTTCAGAATAAGAAATACACAGAATGGAATTTTTCATGAGCGTGAATTAAGAAGCACAGCTACTTTATTTTCCATAAATTATGAAACCACTGAATCAATTTTAGCTCGTTCAAACGTCAATAATTATCGATAACGATCAAAACATTACTTCTAATGACTGTTTTTTTCCACCCCTGACTTACTGTACATGTACACTGCACTTCAAAACAACATACTGTACCTGCAATAAAAATAGCAAATTTGACAGGACAGAACCGCCTACGATTTACACTTTAAAGAATAGATTGCCACATACTGTATGCGAGAAGATGCGGGAATAAATGAAGCAATTAAATAACTAACCTCTTAACCTCTCATTTTTGAAGTGTGACCTCGATTGGCCAACATAGCATACATGTATAAAGAACACGTTAACATGTCACGTACGGCTTGTGGATATTCGGTATGCACATGTACATGTACATGCATTTCAAATCAGTTCTACATTCATGCAATATTTTGATTAGTGAAAAAAAAACTGCATTTCAGTATTCAAAATATAACTTAAATTTAAGGGATTACCTTTCTAAGCTACAGTGTACGACTAAATTGAACGTTGCTTGACTGTGAACGATTTATAACATCTTGAGTCTGTTATTTCGCGATTCTTATCATAAATTCAATGACAGACAAGTAAAAACATTCATTTTTATATTTGCATACAGTTTATGCCTCTGAATGAAAAGTATTATTTTAAAAGAAAAGTGTCAATGATCATTCGTTTTGCTTGTTTACCCTAAAAACCCGCAAATAAAGTAAATAAAAAACTGCGTTTCAGTGTCATAACCTTTGTAGCAAGTTTTAAGTCACAGACCTTTCAACGTCCAAGCAAAACTCGTTTTCCACGTTGATTGCGTTTTATGGTGCAAAATGCATTTTAAAGTAAACTGAGAAGAAAAAAAAGCTGAAGTCTTAAGTCACGGAAAATGATGACCTCAACCTGGGGTTTCTTTTTACAGACTATCTACATGTACAGTACATGTATATCAAAACGTATCAATAATGTGTCACCGTTGCATAAAACACATTTGGCTTTATGAAATCATCAATCAGCCTTTAATCAAACATTTCCCTCTGGTTTACTATTCAGCTTTACAATAAATTAAAGGTCGCGTGGCTATGTCATCCTCGTGTATCTACTGCCTCGTGTATCACTGCTGTTTTGTATACCGTAGTTCAGAGGTCATAAACCAATGCTGAATGTAGAATTCTGCAAGAGCATTCCATTTGCACATAAGAGTGTAATTGTCGACCCCATTAAAAGGTGTAGGCTAGGGTGAGTGACACGAAGTATTTTCTTTAAAAATGTATGGCAGCAACGATATGATAGGTTCATGGACGAGTTGAATAGGAAATGCTTCGAAAGAAAACCGTTTTTGTCTTATGAATGATTAGACAAGAATCCCTCCTCTTTATGCCATTATTCTTGAAAATATTCTGTTGCCAAGCAATCCTCTCCAAATGCTGACATTACGTGGTCACAGTTTTCAAACTCATCCTGTTCAACTTTATTATTTACGACCTACCTCAGATTTAAAATGAATTTAGATGAAACGTCACGTTCGCATGCAGTTTGGACACAGTTAGTTCAAAGTTCATGAACACAATTTTACACTAAGATTATAATCACGCCGAGGAGTGTTCACCTTCACAGTTGGTTTCCATAACCATGGCATGTACTGTAACTTTATTGAGAGATAGATAACATGCACCTTATCGCGTTAACAAATTTACAGGAAATCAATAAAAACTATACTATGCATATACTGTACATTTATCCAAATATCGAATACTCAAAAACATGTATACTGTAACACAGTAATTATAACAATAAATAGGCCATTGCTTTTCATTACGTGGCCAATCAATTCCTAACTAAATATCTTAACTGATTTGCTCGTGTACCTCAATTTACCATACGTGTAACAGATTCATGGATACACTGTACATTTGAACTTAATAGCTTTTTTTGCATGACTCTCCACTCGACTGATTACATAACATGTAATCGAGATGTGCTGCTAAATACATGTACAATATCATTACGTTAAAGGGTAAACAAAGCTACGAAATATCGATATCTTGATGCAAAAATAGTACTTGCTAATTTAATTTACTATTACGTAATTAAAAAAGCAATAAGCCATTCTTCAAATTGCACCTGGACTATAATGTTTTTAGGTCTAACTAAGTAAAATCATCCAACATTGATCGACCCGATACGAATTGTTTCCAATTATCACAAAGTTGTGAAAGCAAGAACATCAGAAGGATTACACTGGCCTCATTACAGTACGTTTTTGTCCCACAAATCCGATAATGCCAAGAAATATTAGAAATTGACCATTTGGCATAAAAAATATTAACTTTTAAGACCAATTAAATGCTATTAAAACCATAATTAAAGAATTACATATACCTATTTTCTCTTTAAAATACCGACAAGTGAGATATGCATGCTTGTCACATGTACTGACTATGCCCAAAAATAATTCCAGAACCAGATTGCACGTTGATAAGCTACATGTACGGTACAAGATCAAATATACTCGTCTATATGGTTATCTCTGATTAGTCGGAAATTTTTTTTTCATTTCAGCTTTTCATCACTGTTATTTTTAAAACTCTAAAACATAAAAATTACCTTTTTTCATTCGAAACAGGGTTGCTTTATAAAACTCGTGACACATTTCTCGACTGCAATGCTTTCTAAGTTTCCGATACTTGTATGGAAAAGAGATCCATAATTATTAACAAAGTGCAAAATGAAAAAAATAATTTGAAGATCTTCTGTCGGAAAATTATATGAAAAATTACACTTGTATCCTTATTGATTTTTTGTGTTTTTTTTTATCCAAACATCGACCGACAAAATTGCCTCGAAGATTAAAAATTTGCGAATGGAACAACAAAATGACGCCTGTCAACAAAGTCGTGCATCTCCGTTGAAAACAATTATTGGCAACCGATTTGCTGAAAGGTTTTATGATAAGCGAGTAAGCAAATAATGGTGAAAAACGATTCGGAAGCCCAGCTGATCTCGCCAGGAAGCCTTGTTTCTGCAACCCACTTTCCTACTAGCATGATTAGGTTTTTTGGAATAAGCTCACACGGGGGTCGAATGTCGAAGGTGCAGGTAAAATTGACAGATTTTTCCTACCGACCAAGTTCCATAACCAAAAGCATGAATTTTCAATAAATTGCATTTTATGCTTTATTTTTACAGAAGGTATGTTTTTTTATTGAGTTTCCTATTAATAATAAAGTAGTAATAAAACATGTCAGCTCGAGACATACTAAAGATTTTCTATCGTAATATTTTCCTGATAATGTCTATCTAACGCACCGTTCTTCATGTAATAACTATAATGCACGGTGTATATTTCTGTTTTCATAACATTTTCTTTTACACACGGTGAAAATCACTTTATCAACCCTTCGGGTAACATCAACGATATTTTTAAACCCGTTAGACGGGATTTCGCTATTTATCATTAAAAAATTCGATAACCCCATTTTTTATCTCAAGGACTGCCTCTGAAAAACATTCCGCAAAAAAGTAAATGCTGCTGAGTAGCTACTGAGAGGATCCGGATTTTCAAATATCCGGAATTGTGCAAAAAATACGGAGCCATACTTCATACATCGATATATAATTTGGGGTTTATAGAAAACAATAGGGGCTAACGTTATCCGATAATCAACTGCAATAACAAATTTGTACGTGCTCGTGTGATAATCAATGAGGAGTGTGTATCTGCCAGAAGAAAACATCTGATTACTTCGTTTCTCTTTGTTCACAATCTTTAAAACCTATGCAAATTACCCATGCGGAATCATAAGCAAGATTTTTTTCCGCTAGAAAATGACTGTTTATATGCGGGTACGTGCATTCATTTCTTAGAAAATGCCATGAATTTTGAGCAGAGCGCGTTGGTGCACACTTTCTTTTTTTCCAGATGAAATCCCCTCGGCACAATTTGTTAGTCATTTCTAAACGTCCAACGCTGTCATAGTTACAAGTTTCAAAGCATCCATGCTTCTTCTGAACTTTCAGTTTTTTTATTCTCACTTGAAGATTAATAATGCAGCGCTTATAATGCATGCAATGCAAATAAGGGCTTATGCACTCCTTTCTAAAAAACGTCGTTTTGTAAATTCTGTATTGTCTAGTCTCGCTCGCAAAAAATAGACCAACAAATATGGATATTTTGCATTTGAGATGCACGCAGGCGAAAACAATAATCGATGGCTGGTTTATAAATACTTAAACTAAGTAAAACGTTACCATCAATTTACTAAATTGTGTTATCAGTATAATGTACATTATTAATTACTTGCCTTGTTTTACATGCATTTGCCAAAATGGACATCTAGTTGCACAGTGATATCAAATGAAAAGAAGCAAATGCATGTAATAGACGCATCCCCCATTTTTGTATAGGTTAAAGTTGAACCCCCTATAATATGTACATGTACATTGCTGACATACCAAAACAAAGGGTATCAAACGGCTGAAAAGATAATGCTTGCCATGAATGGAAGTGAAGAATGACAATATTAAGTTGTCGGCCATTTGGATTATATATTTGATAAGACTCAGAGTTTTTTCAAGGCACAGATCACGAGTTAATATTACAGTTGATTCAGATGAAATTAAAGTAGAAAAGATCACTGCATCATTTGCATGCACTTTCACGCACTGTAGCTGCCATGGCAGCCCATAGGCCAAACCACACGTTGTACATGTATATGAGACGATCACAATATTGTACATGCAAAACCCTGTTAGAAAATTCGCTAGTTAAGTGGCCACCAATAATATGCAAATCTTAAACTCTATTCGGCCCTTAAGAGATACTTTCATTAGAAATTTCACGCATCATGCCCCAACGGACAAGACTAGAAATATCTATCAATCACTCGCCAGCGTTTACAGCGTATGCTTAGAGATGAATGATTACCCTTTCCCTGTTGCACTTTTGCATTTTAGCCATTCAGCTGCACATTACAGCCCGAAACCTTAAAAAACTCCAAGATGGCTTAAATTAAAAATGCACAATTGCATGCTGCCTGATGTAATGCGATGTTATATCCATGAAATGAGTTCAGCCATTGTTGAAGGATGCGCCAGTCGTCATTCGGTTTAATCACTATTAAGGCAAAGAAAAGCGAAAGTTCTTAGAGCGAAACAAAGGATTCGATTCAAGTATTAAAACCCGATTCTGCCAACCAGAAGCTTTTGATTTTTCGTGGTTTAGGTCACTCCGAGAATTTATCATATTTACCTTTTCACCACTACCATGAAGAGTGCTGGGAAACTGGAAAGTTCGCATTATGTTATTCGAGGCCGCTACATTTTCAGTTTCAGCCTGATTTTCAGGTATACCAGAAAAAATTTGTAATACCTGCAGATTCTTTTATGAAATTCTGCGTGCGCACTCATGGTAACATAATGGGGCAATCGATCGTAACAAAGCTAAATATAAGGTTCACACCACCCAAATTGTTACTATCAATTAATAGCATATAAGCTTACAGTGTATGTAGGTATACTCCGTCCCGTGATGATTGTTAGATCTACAAATGAGCTTAATTAAAAAGACACAAACATGCATTCAAATAATTCCAAGGAACCTTATGCATGCAAAAATAAATAAAGACAAGACCTTGACGAAAACATCCTCTTTCATGCTATTCTCTGTTAAAAAAACTTAACATAGTCTAAAAGCAATACCGTTGCTCAAATACTTTCGATGCCTACCTTATACATGTATAGCTCAAATATTTATACGAGGTTCTATATAAATTTCGTTACTTTTATAATTATCTAAAGACGCTGTGGAACAAAAGTTTCGAACAAAAAGAAATTTTAAATGGTAGTCCTATTATAAAACGACACCTGCATTATCACATCTTTGCCTTGAAATAAGATGTCCCCATTATTAGCACTATTGAATTTTGAATGGTGAATATTAACCTATCACGTTGCATTGAAATCATAAACCAAAACCGCATTACATGGTTTGGGTTTCATTAGCTACAGCAAATCACCGGGGCTTTTCAGTCAAGCAAAGCAGCGCGAAATTGAATAATCACTTTTCATTAGTTGAAGAATTTCATCGCATGCAACGTTAATTAATTTGATCTTTTTTACGTAAATTCAGCGTATAAGTTCATCGTGACTAGACAGTTTTGCCTTCTAGCAATTTTCTAGATCGGTTAAACTAGCAATTCTTCGACCACCTAGCATATTTTGGAAAAACCACCAGCTAAACAATGCATAAACAAGCTTTCATCAAAATTTCGTATCGTGCATCAAAGATTCTACAAGTATAAACGAATGCATTGGTAGTGAAGATTGACATCCGGGGTTACATTTATCCACAATTGATTAACCAATTAAGTATTCCACACGTTTTAACCAGGATAGATGCCAGTTGTTTGCATCGATTTTATGACAAATAAACTGCAATTTGACGCAAGTTTCAGAAAATTGCTCTATCATTAAGAACTTCATAAAACCACAAACATATCGTAGATGTCATTTTTGAAATGTTGCTGGAAACGCCATCAAGTTCAACCGATCAATAATAACGAGATTTAAGGTTATAAACTGCTCTTCCTTGCTTAGTGACCGTATTAAGATCAAATTGAAAGAATTTCAACCGAAATCATCATTTGATGAATGGCTATCATAATATATAGTGACTAAAACGGGCTGAATAATTGTAACGTCACCTGAATGACGTTTGGTATAAAATACACCGCACGGATTGGTTGCTTGTCGCAAATTATTTAATGGCCCCAACGGATATAATGGATACAAGGATCGATAAAGAATGAGGTGTAAAGACGAGATGGAAAGAAATACGGTTTTGGTCGATTTTTAGACGAACAATCCTGGCATTTGCATTTGCCTGGCAGCAACTTTTGAAAACGTTAAAAACAAAGCGTAATCGCTGAGCCAATTATCTCAGTCAATTATCCAGCTCGGTACAGAACATCACAGTTGGGTTTTGTTCCTATATAGCCCTTGGACCCGCTAAAATTGTAATTTAATTACAATATCCCTACCGTAAAACAATTATAACACGTGTAATTAAATTATTAATAATGAACGCGGATGAAACAGCAAACATCTCACGTTTTCCCTGCACTGCTCAAGATAGGCCATTCTTGGACGGTAAATTTCGTTTGAAGATCAATTTGGAAAACACTGATATGGCATGATCGATAATTGGACATAAACATATTTGGAATATAGATAAAGTCAAGTTCTCGAAAGTTGGCACAAACATTACGAATTTTTGATTGCTTTTTCGCCTAGAATACTTTGGAGATACGTAATAGAACAACTAACAACTTTTCCTCTTTGTAACCTTTTAAGGTTACAACACCGCCGTGTTTTATAGTTTTCGCCGTTCGCCAAAGACTAATGATCTATTTAAATGAGCATCACGGTTAATTATTGCCCCTTTGTGCCTAATTTCTTGATTAGCCTGTGTCATCGTCCAAAGCAAATTAACTGTACATGTATACAGTTTAGTGTTCGTCGTGTTGTTTTTCCAATGATTAATTTTGGCCATACGCTTGCTCGTCGATTGAAGCAAGAAAATCTATTCATGGGTCGATGATTTATTAATTCGAAGTACGGACGCAAATTGGCTTACGGAAATCTACATGTATTTGTCACGCGGGCATGGTTTAACGCAAGAAAATTAATTGCTATACCAAGCCTGGCAGTAGACCTAGAGTCTAAAAGCTTGTTGTTCATTAATTCACACCACAATATTTTGTCCAAACAACAAGAGTTCGTTCATCTATTGGCAGTTTATAGTCAAAGCTCTGTTTATCAAGTTACAAGATAAACCATTTGAAATTCTTCTAAATAGACGCACGTTTTTGGGGTTATTGAAATATCCTCCATGGTTAAGAATATATCATCTAAGTAGCAATCTTTTTTATTTCTGATATACACATCTTGGTTTGGATGAAATAAACTCCGTATACTAATACAGAAAAAACGTAACGATCAAAATAAAACCAGATTGATGGATTGCAATAAAGTATTTTGAATAACGGTAATCTACATGTAGCTGATTATTGAACAGCTTCATCCAATAAACTAAATGTTTTATATGACCAATTAAGCAAGACATATAAATACCTAAGAATTAAGCCATAGTAGAAGAAAAAGTAAAACAATTCAGAATGAAATTGTATTCAGTTATTCTCCCAAGCTTTGTTGTCTGCAATCAACCAAGCATAATGGCATTCATAATGATCTAGCTATATACATGTATATATACATTGTATATTTATTTCTGTATTATTTCCCATGTTCTGATATCGAGTATTCATATTTCATACAGCGTAGTTTATGAATCGTTGAAACAG
Source organism: Kryphioiulus occultus (assembly GCA_034687865.1). Classification (NCBI taxonomy): domain Eukaryota; kingdom Metazoa; phylum Arthropoda; class Diplopoda; order Julida; family Julidae; genus Kryphioiulus; species Kryphioiulus occultus. The sequence goes on from JAQGAF010001495.1 coordinate 22,207, forward strand.
ATAAACATCATAAATATGCAGTTATCATTTTGGCATTATTCAAATTTTGAACCTGATATTTACTTTGGGATCAACTTGTCACAAATTATTTTTCTGGTAATATAATCACCTTCGTAAACGAGATTGATGCATTCCATAAAAAAATTTTTGCGGTGCCTTGTTGCATATTCAGTAACAAAATTGGTAATTTTATCCTCTCCTAATAATTATTACTATCCTCAGTCAAGCAAATAAGGACGAGCCTTTGCAGGTATATCTAAACAAGAAATATGGAAAGTTTTTAATGTGTCGTATTACGAGTACGCTACCTTTTATCTTATGCGCATACTATGTTATCAATCTATTAGTCATAATTATTCGCTCGTATGTACAGTATATTTCTTTTATAAACTTACATATATTTAAGTTGCCATGGCATAAGGTTTCTACCAGTAAGAAACAACAGATTCGGAACAAACGGGTATAAAAAATATCTCATTCGTGCACAAACTTTTAACTCGGTGTCTTGTTTTTGTTTCTATCTGAATTAATGAATCGTAAGGGAATGCTTTCTTCGATTTCTTTTTGCCAAAAGACCAAGTTAGTAAATATGTAAACAACGTATTGACCCCATTTGCAATTCGTTCAAATCGTCCCATGTTTTCTTTCGATTTACTGTCAACTTAATAAGTGTGTTTCATCAACCTTTTGCAGGTCGCGATCCCCTTAAACTTTATCTTTTATGAATCAGACCCCATCTACAATGGGTAATAAGCTAACAGCTTAGTACATTTATCTTTTTTTTTAAAGCATTTCTTAGAACCCAGTTTTATAATTTTGCATATATTTTTTTTTAAAATCATTATTAATATGAATTTACATGTTACATGACAAGACTTTCCTTTTTCTCGAGTCTATAACCTAGGGCATTGCACCAAAAGTATGGACCTAGCCCACAGAGAGTTATATTTTTAATTTTTATTTATTTAGGAAAGCTAATGTGCACATTTTCAATTAAGAGGTCTTCCAAGGACGTGGCCTTAGGCAAATTCTGTGTAGCAAACTATTTTAGCTGCAAGATACTAAAATACAGTATGACGTGGAACCCAAACTGAATCTCTCTCATCTTCATGACACTTCCACAACATCCATCCTCATCCCAATAGCAAATGATTAATGGACAACCACTAAAGTCAAGTAAAATTTAAAATTTGAGAAGATCCCTATGCTAACGGGATTACCCACCAAGGAATACTCGACTTGCCTTGAGTTACATTTCATTAAAATGCACGCGCGTGATAAACGATGCATCCCTGTCAAGACGAATTCAAAACTTATTTTTTGTACTTCATTAATTTTTTGCAGTGCACTTTGCGCCAAGGATTTTTATTTATTTATGGGGTAATATAGACAGGATAATCTTTTGAAAAATGGCAGAATCTTAATAAGCGAAAGTGCTGTTTCGTGCATTTCACAACGATCTACAGTACATGCATGAGCGAAAAAAAAATTGCTTATGAAAGATTATGGGATAGATTTACCTCCAATAGAACTATTTTCATCTTTATTGCATGAACAAATTCTATATAAAATACCCATCCATATAAAAAATTGATAGATTTGAGCATCACCTATAAAGTGACTCTTCAGAATAGGAGGGTGGATACAAAAAAGCACACTGAACCAAGTGGCCATTTCTGACTCCTGAATTAACAATTGTGATTTCCCACTTAGGAATCGATGAGGCGGTACTCTTATATTCCGACCATGATGGATCCATTGTGTGAACATTTCGAAATTTGCCTCCCATCGCGATTTTCATCGCATTGCACGCATATGCTAAGAAAAATGACAATCAAATTTAAAAGAGTGGGTGGAAAACCGAGTTAGACAATTATTATAGCATAAAGGAAGCTATTACTAAATGAAAGGCTACACCTTTGGCGAAGGTAACTTTATGTCAAGAAGTCCATACAGAATCCCACCCACGTGATAGGGATGAAGCACAAATAGCAGCGAATGCCTGAATATGTACAAGACAAGAATGACTTATAAATTTCATATTACTTCATTAATTAATATAAAGACAGCAGATGTCACTGTATGCTCTGTGAGTATATTGAACTTTTGCTTTTCAATTGCTAGTCATTGAGATAAAGAAATGCACTAGTCTCGTAAATTTCAGTACACATCTCCTCAGTTCTTGTCCAAAACCAGACTGGGAAGATCCCGGTGCTAAAGACGATGATTAGCAAATTCATTACAGAACAGCGTGATTTGGAAAAAAATCTATTTTTATAAACGCTAAGATCACAAAAGATGTAGAAAAACGAATATCCATGTCGTGGATCTGCATAACTAGGCAACATATCGTGCATTAAAATCAATATTAAATATAGAAATGTAATATTGGGTTTGACGAAAAGCTTCAGGGGATCTTAAGGGAATCATTCTGATACTGAAGTTATTTTTAAACCTGAGGTAGATAAAATGTCTTTGAATTATGCATAACAACCACGAAATTTGGAATGGATTTAAATCAATCTTGTTTGTTATACATTGTCCTACAGTTAAAAACAGAATTTCCATCACAATTAATATGACATAAATTTATACGTACTTTTGTCTGAAATTTACTATACTTGTTTTGCGGTTTACTTTCATAATGTGATTTCATTTGGGTAAAATTTTAAGTCTTGTTTGTTATACATAGTCCTACAGTTAAAAACAGAATTTCCATCACAATTAATATGACGTAAATTTACCCGTACTTTTGTCTGAAATTTACTTTACTTGTTTTGCGGTTTACTTTCATAATGTGATTTCATTTGGGTTAAATTTTAAGTCTTAAATATGCGCGCGTATATGCATCCATATACATGTATATGCTTGACTTATTTAACAGTACACTGCAACAGTTACATTGTAAGTTTACCCTTCATTTTTGACATAAGATGCATTGAAAATTCTGTGTACATTGCTTTGTTTGGGGTGAAATAACTATTAATTACTTAGAAGCTTGTTTCATCTTTAGAAAAATGCCACCCATCGGAATAAATTACCAAATTAAAGTTGTGTGAAGCCTTGAGGTCAACGCAACAAAACTTTCAAGTATATGGAAGTGTATCCGTATAGAGTACAAAGGGATTTACATTAAAATTTACACCGTTTGAGGCTATTACCGGCCAAACAATAGTGTTATTCAACACAAAGTCGTTTCCTATATCACGAAAAGGCAGAAGACATCTTAAAACCATGATGCTGAAATATGGCATTTATTGTTGAACCCTTAGTGCGAAACGAGTCGCAGATATTAAAGTAGACCCTTGTGAAAGTGCAATTCGATATTTCTGACAAAACATTTACGAATGAGGGTTAATTGAATTTGTCAATATCAGCAAGCCATATCCTGTGCATCGCGAAATTAAATTTAAAAACCCACAAATTGTTTGAAAAGCATTGTTTCAAGTTAATTGAGTAATGAAGACAATGATGTTCTGGTCCTCATTTGCCTTATATAGCTGCAATATGGCCACTATGTGGACGAAATTAGAGACTTGTTTGCAACATACCGGCAAATTGAATCTTCCTTCATCAACAAGAAGTAAATCAAGGAAGAAATACAAGTAATACAATTATGAATGATAGTAATAATAGTTTAAATTAATCCCAAAAGACCGAACGAAGTTGCATGCAACATTTTCATATACAAATGTCTTATACGTGCAGTAGCGTTTATTTCAATTCGACTCATATTTTTAAACATACAGGTAGGATTTAGGGATTTCTACTTATCATTAAAATCGATTCAAGAGGCAAAAGCAGTATTATACATTTACATGTAAACCTCTTATATAAAGAACGACATTATATGAAATACAACAAGATTCCCCTCAAAACCTGACCTGAATTTTAGGCTATTTAGTGTTTTGATCCATCTATCAAAAGTCATTACTAATGCTAGCGAATAAAGCAGGATTAATAATGGCAAAAATGTGAGACACGTATTGGAAACTAGATCAACGAAACCTAAGCACATTATATACAGTGTATTTAGGGTCACATTGAAAATTGCATTTCAGTTGCATTTTAGATTCCCGTTATGATGTGTTGGGGAGTTCGATCTAATTAATTTATTAGTGCAAATGCACCGTGGTGATGCATATCTGCTAAAACATACAGTATGCATTTGTTTTATAAAAGATGAATGTCCTATCTTGGATTCATGATGGTAGAATATGACGTTATTTAAAATCTATTTAATTTTAACCTATTTGAACTCGAGGATTCTGTCGGCATAAATGTAAGTATCATAAGCAAACCCAGGAAACCGTCTTTATTTTGACACTTGAATGGAATGTATACTTTGATAGAAACGGCCATTAAAGAGCGTGTTCAATTGTTAATTTCATATGAACAACCTACTTCAGAATTTCAACGTATTAATGGCAAATATATATCAAAATATCATAAAGAGATATTTCTGGAGGCTTTTCCACCAAAACGGGAGCACAATGAAAGAAAATAAAACCTGTTTTTCTTTAATTTTTTTTTTGCTTTTTGGATTTGTTATATGCGCTTACTGGAATATGGGAACCACAAATTTACATGTGTGCTTCGCTACATTGTGTACATCATTTGATATACATGTATTTGCCTGCCGACAGACGAACAAACAGTTTACATTTAAGAATGCTTTGAAATTAAAATGAAATTTATAGATTCATGTAACCAAGATTGTTAAAATAAAGAATCCTTCCAAAGAGTTCATGTTTCTAATCATTGAATTATCTGATGGAAAGTATTATAAGTTGGGAACGACCATTCTATATCAAAATGCTCCAATATTAGCATTAAACCAAACGTTTAAAATGTACGGTCTTGTCAAACAATCGCCTATTCAATATTTTTAGGGCGGTTATGACAGATAAACCTGTATTTGTTCATACATGTTTGCGCCCAAACGCGAACATTCATGAAAGATACCGTACATGTGACTTATTAATTGAAGCTTTGAAAGGAGGTTAAATGCTCCAATTTCAAAAAAACTGGAAGTATTACAACAGGACATTAAGGAATTAACCGAATACTTTTCTTCATACCCAAACTTAAGGCTAAATACTGTATGCGATATTCATGTAAGCCGTAGATCCACGCTTTCAGAGTTCTTATTAACCATAATCATTATGCAGATTCAGAGATTTATTTTAGATTGCACAAGTTCAGGATAATCTTCCTAAACTTTATTGATAGTTATATGCCAGCCGAATTCATACGATAATCCCAAAGCGGGTTTTTTTTAAATAAAAACGCTTGTAAAAAGTTACATTAACAGACCAAGCACATACAAAATGCGCAGTGATTTAGGAAAATATTTTTTGTATGTCGCGTCTGAACCCATCAGAAGTTTCATTTTTGTTTCAATGACCATTATCGCAGTTGGTACTTTTCATAAATTAGCGATACAATGACAAAAGAAAAGGACCCTTGATACCTAGGCGACGCATTTCATAGAAAATAACTCCCTGGAGGTGGAAATTTATATCTGAGAAAATGCACTATAATATAGATCATGCCTCAGATAGACGCGCCTATGTCGGGAGGGTTGCAGAAGAAATGCTTGTAGAACGCTACTGAAGAAGCGAGAGAAACATTAAACCGTTGTTTATTAACAAAACTAGGAAACCCAAATGAGCATACAGCATTGATTGTCTTTGAAATATACGTTTAATAGACACGTTTAAAACTCTTTTGAAGGCGGGAGTGCTTCGAAACCAGCGGGTGTGGCTGTAAATAAGGAAATTTCAAAAAGCTTTTGTCCAAAGCATGTGCAAGACTATGAGAAGTACATGTACATGACCGACTCGGATATTGGCATTTATTGGCCGAGGGCTAGGAGGTCTGAATCTTTTAGTCAACATGTGCATATGATAGCCGCAACAAATCACTGAAGGCAGGTTGACATGAATATTAATTAATGTAAAACCTTCGCCTTACTGGCCTCGAGCTATGATCATGAGCACATCGAAATCAATTAAACACTGTAACATGACAAATATCCCATCTCGCAAACATACCTTAAAAGTGGAAAAATACTGCACCAAAAATAGTCACGTAAATGTACTGTTTTAAATTAATACGCTATCGCCATTTCCTGAACGGATAATCGACGATATAGAGTAGGTTATGCAATCAATCAATCAATCTTTAAATGGAATTTCACATTAACACTACGTTTACAAGCGGACATTATGCTAACTTAAAAAAGTCACCTTACCTAAAAGCAACGAGATGATTTATCCGGCCAAGCTGGGGGTGTGTTCTATCTGGGTTTACTAAAACCAGATATATGCACAGCATATTTAATCATACCCTTATTTCCATACACTATACGTTTGCAAGGCTTCATGAGGCTATGTGAATCTGGTTTTTATGTTTACCACAAACACAGGAAGCAGGCAGTGGCGTGCTTGTCTCAAGTTAAGCCTGTTTAATGTGTTTACATGATATTTGCCACTTGCATTAAGCGAAAGTGTTAAATAAAACAAACCTCGTGCAGATCCTCAAAGCAAGTCTGCTTTAATCAAGTCAATGTAGGTGATATACGTTTAGATGCATGACTTACTTAGATTAAAGCAATTTAATGTCTGCATGTAAAGGTAATGTAACATCTAATTTAGATGGTCTCACTTTTTCAACACAAACATAATTATCTACAGTAATAATTATATGTGCATTTTACAGATGGTCACTGACTTAAAAATATCCAGCTTTTTATATCACCTTAGCCTCACTAATTTTTACTTTAATAGAAATATACTAATGCAAATGCAGACGGTACTGAAAGAATTCTCAGTGCCGAACGCCCAAATAAAACATTCCGCAATGGCTTGTTTACCTAAAAACTCTAGATTCGGTATTAAACTAGCACCTCTTGATTTTATAAATTATTTTTTTCCATTTACCGGACGTAGACCTACACGTATATATGCAATGACCACATTCCTGTAAAATGCTCGTATTGCACAAAATTAAAGCATGCAGCAGTGCAGTAATGGCATGCTGAGTAATGTAATAATAAAACTACCGGTACTTGACCTAACTGATAGAGGGGAGTAGCCTAGGTGTCTACATGTAAGCATAGACTACCAAGGCGCAAATTTATGAAGTTTATAAAACTATTATCGAAAATTAGTGAAGAACATGTCAACATTCCTGATTATTGTGACACGGTCGAGAAGAGCAAAAAAATCTTTATCTTTAAAAGATACGAGGAATCAATATCCGAGTTTTCAGGCATTAGTTTAAAGTAATGATTTTTGTTTGTCCCGCCTCGCTGTAACATCAATAATCCGCAAGTGCTTATTGAGCAATAGGAGTAGTATAGGTACAAAATATATGTTCATCCCTGATACTGAATATTTCAGCGAAATTTGTAAAACTAGCCTATTACGTGCGATGCTAAAATATTAATGCGAAATAAACTAGAAAATTATAGAAAACAACTACTGGTATGTCAACTAGTAAAGAAATAAAAATCGATCCAAGCTGCTATCATCCTTGTTTCTTTGGAAGTAAATAATTCAGCCATGATCAGACGACTACAAACGCAAAAAGTAGATTTTGAATCTTCAAATGTCTCCATTCCGAATTCGAAGTCTTTGAAAGATAGTCTGACCGGAGATTTATTTTTGCTTGTATCAATCTGGCGGAGGAAAGGTTATCACGCTCACATTATGGCAGGTTTGACAGTTATCAACGATCCTTTCAAATGCCCAACTTGAGACCATTTGCCACATGACCATTAAAGGGCATTGCGTGCAACGCAATACTTGTGATCGTTCCATTAAAGGTTCTTTACCATGTCATGAAAAATGCTCCTGGATCCTGTCACAATAAATGCGAGAGGTAAAACCGGCTTTCTAAATTGATTCAATCAACAATGAATATCATTACGCCGTGCTATTTAGTGGAACCTGCATTCAATAAATTACGTTAGATACTGCACTGATATTCACGTATGGGAATAGCTGATAGATTTACTCTTTATATTTAGTTCACATAAACTAATTTGGAAGACGTCAACGTACACCAACGACTTGTAAGATCCATTAAAAATCATACCAGACTACAATCTGGATGGTGTCCCTTTAAAAGTCGTTTCGAGTGTGAAATACTTGGGGATCACCATCA